>CAJHQP010003319.1:0-69447 GCA_905132765.1 Moricandia arvensis
TTTTCTGTTCTATTCTAGTTCTTTTTAATAAAGTTTGTCAATCGCATGTTTTGTTTTTGCTTGATACGTATCATGGAAGTGTCGGTCTTGCTCATAGTAGGACTTGATCTACTCGAACCCAAGGAGTTGTGCCTCTATGCAAGAAAGCAATGCATAACGTCTTGAAAGGGCATGAGCAACAACATTCTCCTTGCCTTACTTGAACTGAATAACTGATATACCATGAATTTTACCACCTTTAGGCCATGGTATATGTGATTTTTAGAATCCATAATATATTTTTGGAGTATGTTTTAAAGTGTTTTCAGGTTCAGGTACGTTCTGGAAGACTTTGGTAATTCCAGAGCTTTTTGAGATGCAGAACTGTGAAGACCAATCAAATGTTAGGTATGTATGGAGACCTTTCCACCGTCATATTTAGCCCATCCTTTGACAGAAGGTAGAGCTTTGAGTTAACTTTCCAATGCCACCGGTTTGAGGTCAATAATCATCATGTAGCAGTGTTTATGCCCATTTTACTGAAGATTGGCCAGTCTGCTTCGCCAGAGAAAGTTGTCGAGGAGATGAAGGAGCGTTGATCGATAAGACAGCATTGGTGTCGATCGACGGTGATGCCAGAACGCGGGCCGAGTATATTTTAAGACCGACTTAAGCCCAGAGGCTACCACAAATTACCAGAATACCCATGGACGACCTAAAACCCTATTTATGTGTGTTTATAAGCCATTGTTTATGGCTAAGCATTATTTGACGCTTTATTTATTCGTAATTCCTAGATAAGGAGAGAAGGTATGAACTCCTTTAGAGTCCCCCTGTAACTCCTTTGGATTTGGTTTTATTATTATTGCTTTCTATTTCATATCTATTCATCTATGAATTCTATGACAAATATCATGTCTGAGTAGATCCACCTGCTAGATTTAGGTTTTCTAGGGTTTTGATAGATTAGCCAAACAATAAAATCGCTAGGGTGTTTATTGTATCCTTCACAAAAATTATCTTATTGCTTTCTTCTAGAGTAATTAATTACTAGAAACCTGATCATAGGATAATTAGGCGCACGTGAGAGCATGGTCTATTACATGAACTAAATCTTGCTCAGCTTGGTTATTAGATACATGCGAGAGCTGGTTTAATTAACTTAGTAAACATATTGAAGTAGGTCGTAATGTTTGACTTAAGCAACCATCGATCGACGCTAGTCCAATAGCATTGATCGACGGTCATTCTGAGTTCACATACGAGAGTTGGAACAAGGACTTAGTCAATAGATTAGACTCGCAGCGAGAGCTGGTCGTCTTTTACATTAGATATATAGTTCTATGATTGATACCCTTAGCTTCTATCCTCTATAGTCCACTCACCTGAAACACTAAGTCTAGCACCCGTCTTTCTATCAAAAAACAAACTCCTTGATTTACTTGCTTTATTATTTATTACTCTATATATTATCTGACCTAGTGTAATCTGAAACTCAAGTCTATTGTGTGAGATATCAACTCTTTGTGGATACGATCCTTAAGTACTGCAATCGACCTCTTATTTGAGAGAGTTGTTCTTGGTGTAATTTGAGCACATCAAATTTGGCGTCGTTGTCGGGGACTCTGGTCACCATTAGACTAGGTGAAGGATTTCGTCTATGTTTTTATTTTTAGTTTTATTTACTCTACTCTTCTTTTCTTTTGTTTCAGGTACATATATCTTAGACCAAGAAGCGATGAGAAGAGAATTTTTGGGCTTTACAAAGAAGGATTCTACTGATTCACGTATAATCCATAAGTCTAAGAGGTCATTTGACACCCTTCAACCAACAATCAACAGTGAAGAGCAACGAGTATCGATCGACACCAACACCTCGTCGTTGAACGATACCAACACTATGACGTCGCTCGACATCAACTCCTCGGTATCGATCGACACTACTTTCGAGAACATAGAGTAAATCGAAGTGCTTATACTTGAGTGTGATGAGAATTGGATCTTAAGAGACAACGAAGGTCGAACTCGCAACAGAGCAGGACAGTTGATTGATGTTGCTGAGATGGATGACTTTGAGCAGAAACCTATATATATCACTGTTATGGAGCATCTTCCCTTTCATTGCTTTTCTCATGAGGGATGACTTTGATCCATTTGTTGCTCGTGAGAAAAGCAATGAAAGGGAAGATGCTCCATAACAGTGATATATATAGGTTTCTGCTCAAAGTCATCCCTCTCATCAATAGTAATCAAATGTCCTGCTCTGTTATGAGTTCGACCTTCGATGTCTATTAAGATCCCGTTTGATCATACTCAAGTATAAGCACTTTGATTTCCTCTATGTTCTCGAAAGTAGTGTCGATCGATACCGAGGAGTTGATGTCGAGCGACGTCATAGTGTTGGTATTGATCGATGACGAGGTGTTGGTGTCGAGCTCGCAACAGAGCAGGACAATTGATTATTGTTGCTGAGAGGAATGACTTTGAGCAGAAACCTATATATATCAATGTTATGGATCATTTTCCCTTTCATTTCTTTTCTCATGAACAACCAATGGATCAAAGTCTTCCCTCTCAGCATCGATCGACACATCTCTATTGTTGATTGCTACCTCTTGAAACATCTGAAAGATTGATTTGCTTTCACGACACTGGAGACTCAACACTGAAGTTTTATCAATCGATAATAGGGGGTTTCTTGGAGCTAGAGGATTAGAAACAGCCTGAAAATTCGGGTCAAGACTTCGAGATGAAGCTTTATGATGATCAACACACTTCTGGAAAACATCTGGAGACTTTACCAAAGGCTAACATCGATCGACATCCGCCTAATGATATCGATCAACACCCACCGGATGTTATCGCTCGACACCTCCCACCCGACATCGATCGACATCCACCGTTGGACGAGCTGCCAGGATATACAGTTGAGCTGGAACCGACTGAGGAAAGAATGCACAAGTCTGAGACATCCCATCTTGCTGTCCCTAAACATCATAGACCACCTATCTGCACATAAAAAGTTGATGGATTTCAAAAAAAAAAAGAGTGAAGAGGATACATGATCATGTGAGCATTGTGGTTCCATGCGTTGTATTTGAAGTTGAATCTTATATCTCACCAGATAGAAGAGTGCATCTAGGTTCCTACAATGGGGTATTTGATGATCATCAGCATGCAACATATTCTCAGCGAGGCTTGAGATTTACAAGAAAAGTCGACAAAGGCCGCACAAAAGCAGTATCGAATGACATCAACAAGCAGGCATCGATCGACATTACCACTTCACCATCGATCGATACCCATCACGTATCATAACATAATGAGTTTGAAGTATGACAAAATCTTTTTGATGAAGGCAACCACACGAGATCAGACAAATCTGGGAGAAAGAAAATGAGGCATTGGAAGAAGAGAAAAAGGACTAGCTTTCCACAGTTGTCATTAATTCCCCATTTATCAGATGGTGTCTGAAAATACAGAATGCGCATCATATGCTTTTCACGGCAGTTTGCAATGCTTCGAGCCTCTTTATTGCTGAGATGATAGACAAAAGAAAAGCTTCTATGGAGGCTTTCACAAAAAGTGTGACAAAAATGAAGATATTAGAAATTGAGAATTTTTTTTTAGCAAGTTGTCAATCTCATCAGAACTGAATTAGAGTTCCAAAACATCAAGTTAAAGACTATAACCAAACATTGAGTGGGTTGAGTGGGAGGAAACCCACTTTTTAGTAAGTTTTAAATTTTATTTTACTTTTATTTATCGCTAATTTTTTAAATGTTTGGAAATCGTACGTTGGGAAAGGTCAAAATTAAATGTTTAAAAGGCGCGGCTGAAACATCTTTTTTGTCACAATAACTAATCAACATTTTACATGTGTCTGTTTAGCTGAAGTTTAAAACCAAAGTCAAAAATTGTAAGCCGTGTCCAACTGCTAAGACGTTGACGTTTGGCGTTTTGAGTAATATAATAACATCTGCAATTTCTTAAGTTTGTTTAGTATAATAAGAGACTATCCACCGCGACTTATGCATACGCATAGTTAATGAAAACTTATCAAATTAGGTAGCAGCACGAGAACAACATGCAAACATTATGCTGTTAGAAAATATATACGAGAACCAATATATATTTTTGTGTGTAAAATAAGTAATTGCCGTTGTTTATAGAAAAGTGTAAAATCAGTAATGTATGTAAGTATGTTGGTGGGCTGATCTTCGATAATTAAGAAATGGCAAATAGTTGTTTTTTTTTTGCTAAATTAAATGTCAAATAAGTGGAAACCTCTTTGGTCAAATAGTTTGACAAAAAGTTCGTCAATGCTTCTACAATATAAACTCTAAATTTCAATTTCTATTACAAGTGAATTATATAGAATATTAAAAAAAAACAAATTACAAAAGATTTTCATAGTGAAAAAAATACCATTAAAAATTGATTTCATACGGCAATTCATGGTGATGCAGTTAAACTTAATTCTTCATTAGGCTAATAAAAATATCGGCTAATGTTCAAAATAACTGATGTTCAAAATGCCAAATAAGTTTTGACACTAATATATGAAGGTAATTTTATTGAGGGATCTAATCAAGTATTTCTATATTTTAAAAAAAAATTGAGAAAGGCAAAAAGAAACAAATAAAAAAGTTCTGGTTAGAGATCATCAACAAAAAATTATAAGATACCCTTTACCTCTGTGTTATTTTATGATAAGCCTACATTATTTTGTGATTTGAAATTAATTATTAGCTAGATCATATTAAAAGTATTATCATTATAATATGTTAGAAACTTTTGGAAACATACTCAACTATGGAGATGCTCTAGGGTCTGTGGAAATGCCATATATATTTGCTGTTGTCACAATGGTCATAAATGGTTGTTTATAATTAACACAAAAGGAATCCATAGTTACAAAAGGAAAAATGAAGTGAGTTATAAATTATAATGGAACCTGGAGAAATGTGTAAGAAATATTTTTTTTTAAATATGTAGAAGATATTATAAACTAGATAAGTGGGGATTACAGCCGTTGTTAGATTGACAAATTACATAATCACGTAGAAAAAAAACAATTCGATAAGCCATCTCTGTTGAAAAATGAAAAATCAGTTAAACTAGATTTATTTCACTACAGTACAAAACCTGCAACATAAGTCAATAATTCACAAAAAAAAACAAAAAAAGAACAACGATTAAAGCTTTGCTATTTGAGAGAAACCGAACCTTTTCCCACTTTGGTTTTGACGGGCTTCAGTATTTTTTATACCTCAAAATTTCATTCCATTATTCAAACTTAAACTATCAGAATTCTGACTAGAACATAATAATCAATAAAGTAAAGATTCATATAAAATGCCTTTGCAGTTCTAAGTAAAAAAAATCAGCAATAATGTTTTATATTCTAAAGATGTAAAAAAAATTGAAGTTGTAGAATTTTCTGTTGCAAATCTTGTATCTCTTTTACCTCCATTGAAAAGTTTGACCTTGTTTTAAGCTCCTTATTTATGGTAATCAAATTCTTGCAGTCCGTTCAAAATTTTGACATGTATAATGTCGAAGCATGTTTTTCACTGTCCAAACAAGTGCTTCGAGCTCCAAGTGCGAAGATAACTTTCTTCTTATTTGATTTCTTGTGCCCATTAGTTGAATTTATCTTGTCATATCTTTCCAAACCCATCACCTTCACTAAATTGTATTGTAGAAGTCCAAGCACCATCCAATATATATATATATATATATCATGCAAGCATATGACTTGTGAAGCAATACTTTATGCCCACTCGGTCTCAGTGGATATGTCTGCATTTGCAGTATACGAGGCTTGGCATTCCCCTTTTTCATATCTCATTAGATCTAATGAGTCCCTGTCAATCTTTCGAAATAATTTTTTACTTTGAACTCTCGAAAGATACCAGATTATCCAAATCTATATCCAATGTTGGATCTTCAATATTGTTTCCTCTATAAAGGGTAATACATATTTGTGAAGATTTGATATTGGGAAAATATTTGGGCTAGAGGGCTTAGCTAATAAGGTCTATGCTTGTAAATCTAGGACTCACTCAAAAATACCATGATGAGCAGATTCATCTGGTTCCCCATCCCTAAGATAATAATTGTCACAATGCATATGATGATGCATGAGGTTCCTTGCTACTGCCACATATCATGTTATCAATTACCATATTAGATGACACATCTTTTGTTGCACATGAACTTTCCAAGCAAAGTCTTGAAGCATAATGATGATTGGTTCGAATATACAAACATATTTTTTATCTCTCTAGGATGTTTCGGGCACCCAATATCCTAATTAACCGTATATTGTCCACTCTTCGTAAGAATCCAACAATATATATATCTCTTTGCTTGGTTCGACTTATGGCCAGACTTCTAATTAATTGGATATCCTCTAGATGTATAATATTTTCGAGCATCTCCACATCCCACTCTTTTGATTCAACATTGATAAAGTCACTAACATGCATTATTGGATGAACAATTGGAACTCTGGGCCTAGCTGGCCTCGCATGTGTAGTCTGGATCCATGGATCCTCCCATGTTTTGACCTCATAACATGAATATATATTCTGCAAAATTCTCAGAAATATAAAAGCCTTGCAGCTGAAAGGTTTGTCCATACATATGAAAGATTATCGTTTGAACTTATTTGTAATGGCAAACTAAGTTGATAATATTTTCTCTTTAATACCCTTGCTGGCAAAGAGTTTGGATACTGAGCTAATTGCACTAAATATATTGCCACTAAAGCTAAGTTAAACATGTGAATCATACAGAATCCAAAACTACCTTCTTCTCTTGATAAGCATAGTTTCTCTCATCTACCCTAATGTAGTCCTCTTTTTTTGGATTCGGACTCCATCAGAAGTGTACAATTGCACTAGCTAATTTGTCCCAAATTTCTAAGGACAACAAGAAGCTTGACATAACATACGTTGGGAGCGCTAGAGCAATAGATTTGATGAGAACCCCATTTCTGCCTTTTTGCAACCATCTGGATGACCATCAATTAACTATATGCTACAACTTTTCCTTCAAGAAAACAAAAGAGCCTACATTTGGATCCACTAATATCTTCTGGTATTTTCAAGTAGGCACCCATTCCACCTTCGTTTTGATTCCTAAAGTATCTTTTATCGTTTTCTTAACATTTTCCGTGACTCTCTTACCAAAGAGGAGAGACGACTTATCAAAGTTTCTACACTATCCTAAAGATTTTTCATATTTCCTCACTACTTTCATTACTTCTTCACATTAACGGGGTCCTCCTTACAGAAAAATGCTATTATCATTAAAAATTAGGTGTGAAATCGGAGGATATGCCAGTGATGTGTGCATTCATGTTATATTCCCTTAATTTTCGCATGATTAAGAAGGTTAACCAGCGCTTATGTACATAAGATGAAGATGAAAAGAGACAAAGGATCTCCTTGTCGCAATCCCTATGTGGGACAATATTGTTTCTTGGATGACCATTCATAAGAACCTTGTCGCTCACTGAGGTAATGCATCACACAATCTAATCAATCTAGTTTTCAGAAAACCCCATCTTTTGCATTACTGCTCGAATGAATTCCTTTCCATCTTGTTGTAGCCTTTCCTCATATCTATTTTAAATTTTCATCCTCTTAATCCTACATCCGGGCTTTATTCTAAGCGAATGGAACAATAAATGGGGAAACATAATGTTATCAATTATTTATCTCCCAGCAACAAAGGTTGACTGGGTTTCAAATATTTGCTCATGAAGAACTTTCTTCAATTTTTGGCATAAGAAATTACCTCATCTCAATAAGATTATCTTCTTTTGGTATGAGACAGATATTTGTCTCATTCAATCTTGGAGCCATGATGCCTTCGAAAAGATTGTCATTAATCGTACAAGTCTAATCATTCTTCACTATATCCCAAAGCTTCAAGCATAAGAGAGCTGTCATTCAATTTGGTCCAAGAGCTTTCTATGGATGCATTGCGAATATGGCTAGCTTCACTTCCCACTTCACTATCGGAGCTGTAGGATTATAATTTCTCGAATCAGTGATTGTCGTAGTAACATCTACTATGGCCATGTCAATTTCCTTTGACCTTGATGACTAAAAAATGCTCCTAAAATAACTAGTGGCAATGGCTACCAGATCCTCCTCATCCGCTATCATATCTCTGGCTTCATCCATTAGCTAGGTTATCATGTTTTTTTGCTCGTCCCTGCTTTGTAACATGGAAAAACTTTGAGTTTCCATCCCATTCTCGTTTCCAGAGAATTCTTTGTCTCCAAAACAGTTTTTCAACCTTAAGAGCGTCATATAATTTCTTCATTGTCTCTGTTATTTTTTCTGCCGATGTAGAATCATTTGAAAACATAGCTTCCACTTTTTCCTTAAGTTATTCCACTTGCTTCTCTGAGTTCATATTATTTTACTTTCTCTACTGACTCAAAACTCTGCAACTCGAGCTATGAGACTTTATATTCGCATTAGACAAAAGATCTGACAATACTTATCCCTCTAAGATCATTATCCTATTTCTTCGCTATCTAACCATCATTTTTCAAATTAAAAAAAAAATCCTTGCTTTTAATAGTTTAACAGGGATGTTAGCTAGAACCGAACGATGATCAAATCCCACATGCGAAGATATTAGACAGAAGAATGAAAAAACTTTTCATGTCCGTCTTCATTTCAAACATCACGTTCTAAACGAAATCTGAGTGTTGTCATTCTTTCCCAATCCATGATATCATATTTCCAATAAATGGAAAATTCAACATTCTGCACTCATCTAACATTTTGTTTATAGAGTAAGAAGGAGCTATTAGAGCGTCATTTACCTCATTATTTCTCTTTATGACATGTAATTTCATTAAAATCGCTAATCATGAACCATGGTCCTAATCATGAAGTGGCAAAACACGTAAGACGTTTCCATACTTGATCTCTTCATTCCAAAACAGGGTCCATATAAACAAATGTCATAAAGAACTTTGTTCCATCAATGACTGCCTCGATATCAACCGTTCAATTATTTGAGAACATAACATTAACTTTGAAATCATAAATTAAAACAGAGCTAAACCTTCACTTTGGCCAAGTGGCTCAACAGTGAACAAATGATCATATCCCTTATCAGCAAAAATGTTTTGCAGTAGAGGCTTGTTATTCTTCGTTTCTGAAAGGAATATGACCCCTAGACGATGTTTCTAATGCATCTCCTTTAGACGTTGAACAGTGATGTCATTTTCGATCCCTCAACATTTTCAACTGAGTGTCTTCAGTAAAGACAAAATAGTGTATGATATTTCATCAAACCAATATCGTTCTTGGATGAAAGATTCTTCATGTTCCACCGATCCATACTTTAATAAAATTCAAAGAAATTATTTTTTTAATAACTAAATCGTAAACCAGATTACTAAGAAAAGGTAAAGTATGTCTTTTATTTTCTTTTATTTGATTAACAACTCATAAAGAATTCTATGTATAAAAGGCTACTAACTCATAAGCTAAGGAGCAAGTTAATTCCCTAACGTGAAGACAAGATCTATGTAGCAAAGCTAGCAGGTCTCGGTAATCACGTAAGCTCGTTGCAGCACCCGTGTTACACATCTCACAATGACTGATAGTTTACAGAAACACGAGCCAAAATGTGCAAAGTCGAGAAGGATAATGATCTTCAATGAGTTGTGTGTTTGGATAGATGTGCTAAACGTTCGAGGTTAGTGATTCAGTCCGAACTCAAGTGATGATCTTTAGGATCATAGTTAAACACAATTCTCGTTGGTGGACATCAAGAACATCACCAGATAAAATCCCAAAAGCCTTCATATCAACAATCTCAAAGGAGGTGTCACCGTCACAGTGATTACGATCAGAACACAATGAAGGACATACGAGTCACCCGAGGGGACGAGCTCTCAATTCAGTGACGAAAAATACTCCAAATGAAGCTATCTCAATAGAGATATTGCTGGCTCATTTCTGTGTTGAGAAGATACCTGATGAATCTGATATTCTTGATTAAGTAGCCTTCATAGACAAATTTGTATAACGATCTAAATTTAAAGAGATTTCAAATCCAAGAAAAGTTCAATTATTTCCTTATCAGAGCAAAGAGAGATTAGATCTAAGCAGATCGAGCATGAGAACATCAACATGTTAGAGGGGTCATGGTGGCCATAAATTATTTTTTTCTTGTCGTACTAAGATGTCGGTTTGTTGGTCAAACTAATGCCAGTGAGAAATATGATCGAAAGGACATTTTGATCCAACCGCCTCGTCTTGCTCTAGAGCTTCCATGTGCATGAGGAGAACGACATATTAAAGCAGTTGTGAGGGAGAGTTGAACAATTTTGCATATCCTAAGGACTATAGATCATCTGGATTCGAATGTCGAAAAGAAAATCATCAAAGGAATCATCATGTCGCCTTGCCTATTTCCTATCACCACCGTTTGACCAATTTTTGTTTTTAGTTCATTTCCCCTATATTAAGTAACTTCATATACCACCAGAGTCTCTTGTATATAACGAATTTGTGTCCGGTGAGTCATTCAGATTATAGTTCCAAAATTTTCCTTGATTCACAACCTTTTTGCACCAGTTGACCAAATTACGTTAATTGAAGCATCTAAATTACTATACATATTAATATTCTTGGTCATGATGATTTGTTATACTTTAAATTATGTGTTCCTTTTTCTAAAAATTTAAATATCATTTCAAAAATGACAAAATGTTTTACAAAAATGGTTACGATAACATATAAAACCTATGAAATTGGTTCCACGGCAAAAACGTAAAAAGCATGTAAACAAACAACAATCATTAATACTTCAAACTTCAGCTTGGATGTATCCATTTATAGAATTAGCGACAAGAATTGAAACTGAACAACAAATTCAATAAACAACGATCAATACAACTCGGAAGCGAGAAGCAGAACTGGCGACACTCTAGAACATGCAACTGAATCTTTCGACGACGCCAATGATCCCAAGTCTCACGACAATGCATTTCAGCAGAACCCTAGTCTCCTAATGTTTCCCAAAGACATGAACCCAGCGAAGATCGATGACGCCCATCCGCACGAATCCCGCAAAGACCGTCGATGCTCTCAAAGATACGAATCTAGCAAAGAACAATAATAATCTAAAGTATGAATCCAACAAAATCTTAGACCTTAAAGCACATTATCCAACAAAAAGCGACAGGACAGCTATGACATGACACAAGATGACAACCACTTTGCCGATTACTAACCATCCACAACCTGCACAAACAGAAGAAGCTAAACTCGTATGAGAAAATCAGACGACCTGACTACGCCCATGGAATGGGTAAACTTTTAAGCAACTCGTAAATGGTGGAAGCGAGAGAAACTAAAATCTAATGAAGCCTTCAACAACCCCCACGCTTCGACTTTCAGAAAAGACCAACAATCCTTTGCAATCGCAATCACCCAAACCACCATTGATAGAGTAGAGAAGGTGTACCACAAAGCAAGCCTCGAAGAAGACAGCCCAAAGGAGACTGTCTAGAATATCTGCTTTAGACAAGCAGTCAAGGAAGCCGAGAGAGAGAGAGAAAAGCAACCAAAGGACAAAGCCAAACCTTCTATCAGTCAGCACCAGAGCCATATACAACTCCATGCGCCACAGCAGACAGATGACCACACACGTGCCACCAGTGATATGCCTCTGCTAACACACGAGAGCAAGAGAAACAACGCAAACACGCCACCATGAACACAATCCATGAGGACCGCCTTGAATAGAGCTAAACCTGCTCAGCCACTGAGACACCAATGAGGGGAGTGAAAAACACAACCACTGCACCACTCGAGACCCGGAGAGTCAAGAAGAATAACCGGAGTTAGATCAGGTTATCATTCTCACGTGTTGCCGTCTCAAAGAGCGCTCGAAACCAAGGAAAAATCAATCCAAATCGAGATCCAGATTAAGTAAAAACCCCGGCTTCAAAGAGCTCCACTCATAAAATTTGACTCACCACAAACAACACCAACATACCTCCGCTCCAAGGAAACTCCACCTTCGCGACCCTACACCGACAGGATCTGAGGCATAGAGAAAGAGAGCTCAGAGGAGGAGATAAATGAAGGTGCGAAAGACTGGCGAGGGAGAGCGAAAGAGAAAGATAGGAGGGAGAGAGAGGAGAACCAACTTTCTCGGTAATATTCAGCAAAGCTGGTGGTCAGAGTAGAGAAAGAAACGCTTTTCGAGAGAGGACTTTCTAAGAAACAAAATCAAATATAAATTTTTACTTAAGTGATGTCTCCAAAGTCCTTATGCTTTGAGATATTATTAACCAAAGTTCTTTTTAGTTAAAAGTAAAAAATATATAATAACATTATGCTAAAGTGAGCCAAGGTTTTATCTTAACCAACTGGATCACCAACATCGGAAAAGAAGTTTTAAGAGTAAAACATATTTTAACCAAGGACTAATAATTGTATAAAACCCTCTTGATATATAATATAAAATTGTTTGGTCCAAAGAGATAGAAAACCGAGGTAGAATCACAATAACTAAATCACAACCCATGAAGTCGTTGAGACTTATAAAGGCACCCCTAATTCAATCACCATTCATTTTCTCCGTCTCTCTCATCTTTTTTGGTCAAATCCATTCCCCCTCTATCTCTCTATCTCATTTTTCTACATTTTCAAAGCTCTAAAGTCAAGTTTTTCGTCTGAAAGGGAACACCTTCCAAAAACCAGAAAGCCAAAAGAAGAAGAAAAAAATCATGTAATGGAGATAGAAGTGGTAGTAGCAGAAACATCAACAGAACTCAATTTTCACAGCACAACTTCATCTCCGTACATAACAGCTCCTTCAAGCCCAACTAGATTTGGAAACAATAATGCTTTCTTCTTCAGTGCTCCCGCAAGCCCTTCTCCTTCAACCTCTTCCAACATACCCTTTGATTGGGAAGACCAACCAAGAACTCCCAAGAAGAGATCAGCAAGCGATTTCAATAATGATTTTGAATTCAACTTCAGTGGTCAACAAGATAAATCTTCTTTCTCTGCCGCCGATGAGCTCTTTGATGGAGGAAAGATTCGACCCTTAGGGCCCTCACTCCCTCCTACTGTCTCTTCTCCCAGATCTAGTGTTCTTGAGAGAGAAGATTTTAATCGAGGAAGAGACTGGCCTCCCGGATCTTCTTCGCGTTATGATCGTAAAGGAAACCGTTCTATGTCTCGATTGAGGGTTTCAGATATTATGGTTGATGATGAAGAAGTACATGAGTCAACAAAAATGGTTTCTTCTAACCCAAGTATCCATAAATCCTCTGTTTTCTTGTCAGCGATTCTGTTCCCTGGTCGAGCGTACAAAAAGTGGAAACTCAAAGATCTGTTTTTGTTCAGGAGTGCATCTGATGGAAGACCGGTTCCGGCCAAAGAGTTCTTGAAAAGATTTGATATTCTTACAAAGAAAGAAGCTGAGGAAGCGAAAAATTCGAATGTCCGGTCAAGAGAGAGTTGTGATTCATCCGTGTCTAGGTCGAGGAGAAGGCAAGGCGCGGTGGTTTCGGCTCATGAGATGCATTACACTGAGAATAGAGCCGTGTCGGAAGAGTTGAAGAGGAAGACATTCTTGCCATACAAGCAAGGGTGGTTAGGCTGCTTAGGGTTTAACCCTGCGGTCCAAGAAATTGCAAGAGTTGGGTCCTTGTCACGTGCTTCCTCTTGACCTTTCTTGTACTTTCTTTTTGTTATATAAACTATTCTTTGATGGCTTCAGTTTTCAGTTGTGGTGTGAGGTTCATCGAATTGATGGAGAATATTAGTGTATTTTTAATTCGCATAACGCTTTATACAAATGAATAAAAATCAAATAAATGTAAAATTGGCGTTTGATGTAACACGAAAGCACATATTTAACCAATCTACCATACACTTCTAGGCTAGTTAGAGTGCTCACTGTTTTCACCAGTCCCTTATTTATATGTTTTCCAATTTGGAAATCAGATATATGGTGGTGCACTATTAGAGTTTAAAACACTTAATGTTAGGAAAACGGTATTGAATATGTTGATTAACAGTGGTATATAAATTTACAACGAACATATATATATCTTATATTTCCAGTTATTTGGTTAGCAGTAAACCCACAATTTCTCATATTGTATTAGAGTCCAAAAAATAGGTATAATTCCTATTCAAACAAAAGTGGAATTCTATTTCATATGAATGAATCCAAAGAATATAATCTTAAAAAGACACTATTAAAGAGAAATTAGCTATAATAAGGCACATTTGTTGAAGAATAACTAGAGTAATGTACTTAAAACAAATACAAAAACAAAAACATAAACAACCAAACATCAAAAATACCCTGGTCCACATGAGAGTTAAGGTAAAACCCATGTCTTTTTTTTTGAAATAACTGTGTGTTAAAAACACAAGAGAAAGTCCTTGTTTGACGGAATATTATGGGAATATTGTTGAAGATGAAGAGGATATGGTAACCATCGGTACCAGCTAATCTAGGATCCTGTTTGAATTGTCGACACCAACGGAGATAGATGTAGCTTTGGGAAATATCTCCTTAACTATCACGGTGGAAACAAACCAAGCCATTACAACACCGGTTATTGACTGGGAGGTTAAGTTAGCGCTCTTTGAAATGCATCCCAAAAAAGCTCTAGGACTAGATGGCATGGTGCACTTTCTACCAAAATTTTTAGGATATTATGAAGGGAGACTTGACTTATATGGTCGATGAGTTCTTATTTTAAGATATTATTGCACATGGACTGAATTATACAAACATATGACTCATTCCATAAACAGATAGGCCTACTGATATGGCTCACTTTTGGCCTATAAGTTTGCGCAATGTGAGTTATAAGATAATCTCTAAGGTATTATGTCTGAGACTAAAGAAAGTCTTACCGGAGCGAATATCGAAAATATAATCAGCAGGAACACAAATTACTAATAATACTATGATTTCCCATGAGATGTTTTACACTCTTCGGACGAATCCAGATGGAAGAGAAAAGAGCTAGCCATTAAGACTGATATGAGCAAAGTGTACGATCGAATGAGATGGATTTTTATCCAGAGAGTAATGGAAAAATGGGGTTTTCTGAGACCTAGATTAAATGAATCATGAGGTGCATATCTTCAGTTAAATACCAGGTCTTTATGAATTGTCAGTCAAGGGGAAACATTGTTCCCCATAGAGGATTACGACAAGGAAATCATTTGTCTCCTTTCATCTTTATCTTATGCACAAAAGCGTTTGTTAGCCTTCTTAATCACGCAAATAATCAAGGAAAGATAAATGGAATGCGCGTAGCACGTAATAGCCCTCGGTGTCTCACTTGTTAATTGCTGATGATAGCTTTTTCTTCTAAAAAGTGGAATCCCGTGAATGTGATGAACTAATGAAAGTAGTAAAGGCATATGGGAAACCATCATGACAATGTATAAATTTTGAGAAGTCTTCGCTCCTCTTTGGGAAGAGATTCCGGGAAGCTATAAAGAAACAAATTAAAGATACACTAAGCATTGAAAATGAAGGAGGTATGGGCACATATCTTGGTATCCCAAAAGACATAAGTGGATCTAAATGAAAGCTATTTTCTTTCCTTAAGGATAAGCTACACCATAGGATCAGTGGATGGTCTGGTAGGTGGTTGACTAAGAGTGGAACGGAAATTCTTATTAAAGCAATGCATTGGCGCTACTGATGTATGTTATGTCAAGCTTTCTACTTCCTCTAGAAATATATGAGAAAGTAGCAAGTTTCATCGCACGCTTTTGGTGGAGCACAAATCCTCGTAATTGAGGAATGCCCTAGGCGAGGTGGGAGAAATCGTGTTGCCCAAAATAGGAAGAGTAATCATTTTTCCTTTGATCTATGAATTTATTCTAGCCCTCCTAGCTAAACAACAGTGGTGACTGATACAGTTCCCCGATTCTCTTCTTGCATGAGTTCTCGAGGGAGGTATCAATGTGCATGTTTGATATTGTGATCAATGGGCTGTATCTCCTTTGTATGTATGGACGAGCTTGATGGAAGAAAAGTCTTTACTCTCACTGGGATTAGACATAATGTACATCCCTTGTACCAAATTAATGGTTGGGAGGATCCATGGATCCCTACAACTCCGGCGAGACCAGTTACACCAGTTTTCCCAATGGTACACCCACGAATGACCGTTTCTAATTTCATACATGGCATACCAAAAGTGTGGAATGCGGGGATGTTAGAGAAATTTATGGTTAAAGAGGATATTCCTCTTATACGAAACTTGGCCATACAAAGAGTGGTGTGTACACCGTCCACTCTAGATATTCGGTGGCAAGGAATATACTATATAAGTCTTCTGAAGTAATGATATTTGTGCCCAGCAAAACAAAGTAACAGCTCATGCATGGAAAATTAAAGCTCCACAGAAAATGAGACATTTAATTTGGAAAATGGCATCGGGTTATCTAGCGGTAACAAGTAACCTAACACATCGACATGTGATATGTGATAATCATTTCCCAAGATGTGGAAAAGAAGATGAATCTGTAAACCATGCAATTTTTGAATGTCCACTGACTTTGCAAACATGGTCTCTTGCTTCTATACCGTCATGTCTTGATATCTTCCCTATATCGAGTGTTTACACTAATCAAGATTACCTATTATGGAGAAAGAATGCGATATAGGATCGGAAGTTAGACAAAGATCCTTATCCTTGGATTATCTAGTATCTTTGGAAAGCCATAAATGATAAGTTGTTTAGAGGAATAACAAGAGATCCGCTTGAACTAGTTAGACATGTTCAAAGTGAAGGCAATGCTTGGTTTGTGGCCAACTCAACATCAATGGATATAATACCGCACAAGCCCTAGGATACACACGCCTTATGCTTGCAAATTATTTGATTTGTTGATGGATCATGGACAACGGAGTCACACTATAGTGGGTATGGATGGGTATACCTTGATAGAACTGCAAAGGAACAGCTCATGGGGTTGAGAAACAATGAGAGACAATTATCTCCATTACATTTTGAACTAGAGGCTCTCATTTGGGCAATAGAGAATATGATACAACATACTACTTGCCAGCACTTCAGTGCAGATTGCAAGGAAGTAATTTCAATGATCAAGGACCCAAAAGCGTGGCCTTGTAATTCGACAGAGCTAACGGAGTTCACAACTATTCAAAGACGGTTTCAAGATTTCAAAATCATCAATATTCTGAAGAATCACAACAAGAAAGCAAACACGCTTGCCAAGACCGCCCAAGATTTTCATATTATTTTTGGTGGTTGTTTTATCCCAGTCTGGATTCCCAGACCACCTCTAGTTTGAGTGATTGAACAGCTTTTTTTCATGTCAAATAAACATAACAGAAAGTGAAACATTTAAAAAAAAACTCGAAAACCTTTTTCTGGCTTTCTCTAAAATGATGAATCCTAAATTCTCATATCATCGACTTCTCAACTCGCGGTTCTCTTTCATTTGAGACATGATTTTGCCTTGAACCCTTCTTTCAGCATCTTTCTCTTCCATTAACCTTCGGATTCACATAAGGGAAGCGATTTCGAATGGGTATAAATCTGACGAACCCTAAATCCCCTTTTTGAATTCTCAATTTTTTCGTTGATTTTTTTGGCCTTCTTCACTTATTCTCGTTGATTTCATCATTCTTACAAGCTCATATACACTTAAATCAGTTTAATCGACCCATAGCTCGTGCCATTAAGAGTTAGTCTCTCTCTTTTGATTTTTGATTTTGGTTATTGTTGTATTGGATGTTCTTTGTGACATAAAGAACTTGTGCCATCAAGGGTATGTTATTTTATGTTGGGTATCTCAGTTCTGTAATTGTGTATTACTAATTATCGATTTCTAAAAATATTAAGAACTCATGCCATCATATGTTTTTAGAAATATCATTTTCTTGTCTTCCTTACTAATTGTACACTTTTTACAAAGTGATGACATCAATCTGTCCAAAACATATCCACCAATATTTTTCGAATATGCGAAATATCCATTGGAAAATCGAAGCATGAATCATAACTGTCACTTGGCTAGTTTGTCGATGGTCGAGGAAACAGTTGGTTTAAATACATAAGAATCCATTAAAACACCATATGTTGGATTTATTATGAGGTTGAAAGA
Organism: Moricandia arvensis; assembly: GCA_905132765.1. Classification (NCBI taxonomy): domain Eukaryota; kingdom Viridiplantae; phylum Streptophyta; class Magnoliopsida; order Brassicales; family Brassicaceae; genus Moricandia; species Moricandia arvensis. The sequence continues at coordinate 18,159 of CAJHQP010003319.1, forward strand.
TTTGGATTATTCATGGCCATCCCAACTTGTTCACCATTTATTGACAAACCAACTCGTAGTGGATAAATATTTATGATATATGGTCTCTAATAGAAGGTCACCCAATTAATCTATCGCTATATGAGTTTGGTAAATCACAAGTTTAAATTGTGAGTCTTTCGACATAAATAATAAGGTGGAAGTTGATCATAAATCGTTTTGGGAAGAGATTGGTGTGTCTCCTTCACATGGTCCAATGCTATCAGAGTTGTGATTATTGTTGCCTCGTATTAGAATGGTCATTTGAGAAGAGAAGAATATTGGTTTGCTATGTGTTTTATCAATTGACGTATTTAGCATCTCTCCAGGTAGCAAAAATTTTCTGGAAGAAGCATAGATAGTCCTAGACACAGAAGCATTTGACAGATACCCTTAGGGACGTGTAGAATTTTCTAGCCTAATTAATTCAATTAAAGTTGGTTCATATGAAGGAAAAAAAGAAATATACACATTGTGGATGTGTACACTATCTTCTCATCTGAGTGTACGAGTCTATTTCCTGGTAGTGGACATGAATATGGGAACCATAGTGAGGGTAACCAAGTTCCTCTTCTTTCCTGGCCAGCATCCCTTCACCGTATACAGTGGGATCAATTTTATTTAAAAAAAATTCCATCAAAAACAGGAAAATCTGCCAAATTATAAAAGGTCTAAGAAAGATTGCATGCCAGCATGATAGTCTTCGTCATATTACAAACATGCTATCACAAGACAAAAATCTGCCACAAAAACTCTGTCAACAAAAAAATCTACTAACATAATAAATATATCATCATGTGTGGTAGTTTTTGTTGTTGAAAATCTGTAATGATATGAAGTTTGCCACAATAAATTTGCGTGAAGAAATAAATATGAGAAAGATAAATAAAAGAAAAAATTGACAAAAAGGGACACTCTCAACATTTGTTTGTCTATTTAGGACTTTTGATATTTTTGGTCATTCTGGATAAGTTTTACCCTTCTGTAATGGGAAAAATAGTACACTAAAATTTAAAAATAGAGAAAAGTATCAAAACTATTGGAAACACAAGTATGACTACTTATATGTTTAAATTATTTTTTTAAATAGTGGAACAATATTTTATTTTATGTTGTAGTTGAGGATAAAATATGTATCCTTGCCATCTACGACCTCTAGAAATCGGATCCTAGGTACTATACATAGATCTATCCAGAGTATATAACGCAAACAAAATATTCTTGTATATTCTAACTTACCTAGAATTTGTGAGGTTATATTCTAACAAGATATCGTTAATCTACAACCGGTTTGATTAAAATTAATAACCATTACTCTACGATATAACTTTTCTTATTTATGTGTCATAACCTGTAATGCCTTTTATCTTATGTAATGCATGCGGTAGAATAAACTTCCCACCCACTTTACATTGTTCTGCTCGACGTAGAACACATATTCTAGAAGAATCTACGAAAAATATGGCAACTTCCATATTTCAGTTATGGTGTTTCCTAAATCTACACTAAATATACTCTAAATCTCTCATAGTATATTCTCTCCCACGTTTTTGTTTCTTTCCACGATAATTTTCTCTTTCTTTCTTTGTGTCTCTCTCTTTTTCATCTCATAGTTTATAAATTTTTACATATATATATATAGTATAAATACAAGAGATGCACAAATAAACAAAGAATCAGGCCAGTTCATTTGGTAAGTGGTCATTGTATAGCCCAAATTACCCGAGTTCAAACCCTCCTCTTTGCCCTTTTGTCTTATTTTCTCTTTTTTAATGAAGGGCAAAATAATAAATTTCATATCGTCTTCTCCACCTTGACCTACGATTATCTTCTTTCAAAATGGTGATCTCTATTTTTTCACAGATCTTTCATTCGTTTCATCATTATTGTACTTAATTTAGTTGAAACTTTATAGATCTAACTGATATAATCTATTTTCAACACAACATATAAAAAACCAAAACTTTTAGCAGTTCTGATTTATTAACCGCACATGCCATAAATGCCACAGTGACTACCTGTCGAGGGCGTCCACGCCGAGAATCCAGCAGACTAGCCCGTGTTTGGAACATGGATTTTACCTCTTTCGAGATTTTCGAACATGGATTTTACTTTCTTTTTTTAATAACTTAAATCATTTACAAAATATTAAAATTAATTTGGTTGATTGAAGGGTATAATGGTATTAAACAGAAAATAAATCATAGTTACCTAAATAATCCTCTACAAGTCCTATTGAGACAAACTAAAGTTGGAAGAGTCTTATTTTTCCAATTCCCTCTTAATAAAACTCTCATCAAGTGTCGTAGATGATGTGACAAAAATATTAATGGCATTTTCTATAAATAATTTTTTTGTTGACAAAGAAAGTGAGAAAATTTTAGGCATAAAAATAATCTAGAAATTAAAAAAATATATATAATTTATTCTAGTAGTAAAAACATGTTTTGATGTTATTATATTTACTTTTTAATATCTCACATCGTAAGTATCAATGAGTATTAAATTGAAAGCCAATTATTTTTATATTAATTTATTTATTTATATCACAAAAACAAATTTTGTTTTGAAAAATTCCATTTATATTTAATTGTGTTTGAGCTGGACTAATTCAAAGAATAGTGACTACCTAAAACCTAAGTTATGGAAGTACCCTTAATTTAGTGGTTTAACTAAATGTTTATTAGTGTTAATATATCGGGAAGTCTGAATTTTGAATCTCAAAAAAGGTGAAGTATGCATATTAAAGGAGAAAAAACTTATATGATTATGAGATTTTTGCCAGCAAAGTAACTGATGAGATGGGAAAGTTTGAACCATAGCTTAAGAAAGTAAAAAATGGAACCAAGGAGCAGCTTGAACCTGAGGAAACAAAGGACGAGGATCTAAATGTGCCACTTGGTCCAATGACTAGGTCCAAATAGGCGAGATTCCAGCAATCTCTTCATCAACTCTCACACACTATCCATGGCAGTCTAGAGTGTGCTTATCAAGCCACACTGGTTGTGATTCAAGTCGCCTAGATCATTCATTAAGAGATATCTTGTGACTTGCACTCTTTTACTTGGTTTGGTTTTGTCCAGGCTTGGACGCTACACTTTCACAAAAGCCTCTTAGTGAAACTAAACCCATTTCTACCCTATTTTTTGTCCAACAAGAAGGATAGGAGCCTATCTTTCAAACTTAAACTTAGTCTTTGTTTATGTTATCAAGGAGCCTTAATTTTAATTTTTTGGGTGGTTTCCAAGAAGTTGTGCATGTACAGTCTTCTTCTCTAAATATAATAGTCAAAAACCTCAATAAGATTATCAAACACTTTTCTATTCAAAACTTTCTCTGAATCTTGTTTGATAAAAAGCTTTTCTATTGTACTTTGGATTCCATCCTTACATTCGAAGCAAAACTCTGATAGTCTAAGAGCCAATTCCACATCTCTTAGAAGTATCAACTTAATTCACTACTAGTTTCATCATCACAAACGTTGGAGAGCATTCAAAGACTTGATCCTCGCACCTTTGGATTCAAAGGTTGTGTTTTTTTCGAGTTCTACAGTTTTAGACTTTCATATTCTGTGATCAAATATGTTTTAATTTTTAACTTGTTAGAAACATGTTATTAGGGTCTCATTTACCTAGAAAAAAATTGAATTTTGCTATCAACTAAAATTAAACCACGAAATTGCAGAAAAAGAAAATTAGGGTTCTCAAAATTTAATCTGTGTTTTGTAATCTGATAGGGTTTGTTTTGAATCTGTGTTTTGTAATCTGATAGGGTCTGGTAACTACAATTGAAATTGATTCAAACAAACTATAAAACTGATTTATGTGTTGCCATCTCAGAGTATTTTGGTTCAGTAAGTAATAACTGGGTTTGTTTTCGTGTGTCTCATGTAACCATGAAGAAGGAAAACAAAGGAGGACTCAGCAAGGATGAAAGTTTGTTACTTGAACCAATGACTGTCAGAATGGAAAAAATGATGGACTCCAGAATTGATTCATTTCGCCGAGAGTTATATCAATATAGGATTGAAAGGCAGAGAAGAACAAGATAAGAAGAAACTTGTTTGAGACAAAACATCTATGTTATTAGGAATGAAACTCCACAACAAAGAAGGTTTGAACGAGACAAGTGGATGACTGAACACAACAAGCCATCTGAGTCACAGCTATACCCTTCAGTCTCATTTGAGAAACCACATGACAGTAGTAGGCCACGTCCATCCACTGGATTTGGTTCATCTAGCAAGACAACAACCTGTTTCAGTAAGGGCAAAACAATCTCTAAACTATCTATGGATGATAAACGATTATGTTTCAGTAAAGAAGAAATCATGGAGTTGTCACAAGTTCTTAAGGATGTATAAGAATAACTCAAAAATACCAGATCAACATGTCTATCTTTAGAAACAGAGAACCAAAAGCCATTCCTTTATGTCTCAGATCTTAAATTGGCAGAACCGGAATCAGCTGGACTTATTCAAGAAGATCAAGCCAAAGGACCATCACCTATCATTCAAAAAGAAGAGCAACCAGTTCAGGACGTCATGGTTCTTTTCAAACAATACATGGTAGAAGAGGAGATGCTCATGAAACCACAGACAGCTCGCAAAATGAATCACCTGATTTGTTTTGATACATACAGTCTCCAAAAGACATTCTTGAGTACTTTTTTGATCAGCCCTTTTTGTTTGGAAAAAGAACAGAGCAGTGGAGCTTTCAATACACGAATTGGCCATGAAACATGTTGCATTTGAGCCTGGAGGAGAGGTGTGGAATGAAAGGAACAAGATCAGACTGATTGAGAAGAAATCACAAGCACTGACATTTGATTTGGTGATATTTTATCCTCTGGAGAAAAGATGTTATACGGCTCAACTCGAAAAGAGTTTCACTTTGAAACCAATTTTAGAATGAAACTACGCCAGTCATGGATCCAACAAACCGGAAACACATGAAATAGCCACCAGATCATCAAGATATTGCCAATTTAGCAAAACATATCGGTTTGGGTCAAGTGGTGAAATAAGTGTATCTGATTAGGTTGGAAGGCTGCAGATTTACATATGGCGGCCATGGGATATTTCTAAGGTAAAAAATTATGTTTCAAGGATTATTTTATCACTGTATACACAAATATAATGCACTGGTTTTGTCAAAAGAACTAAGTACAAATTTCAGGAAAGTCTTAAAGCATAAAAGTAAAATCTATAAGCAAGAGGATAACAAGATATTCAAACCACTTAATTTGAACCAGGATAAGGACCATGACGTCAATTGCTTCATCCTAATCAAAGAAGAAAGGCCAGATATATCAAACAAGCCAAAACACATCAAAAACAAATTTGGAATATTTCTCTTATTGTATGATGATTGTTCATGTGCTAACTTGTTTAATGATGATGTGTATGAACCAGACTGGAGTAATGCATCAGGAGAAAGGAGAAACAAATGGATCAATCCCTTCTATATAACCAAACAGCAGCAACAGTGCCTATTAACGCAGCTTCCAAAAAGAAACTGATTTGAGGTCAAATCCTTCTCAAGTGGGAGACGATGATGAGTTTTTGGCCAGCAAAGGAATTGATTAGATGGAAATGAATGAACTAGAGCTTAAGGAAGTCAAAAAATGGAACCAAGGAGCATACTGAACTTGAGGAAACAAAGGACAAGGATCTAAACGTGTCACTTGGTCCAATGACTATGTTCAAGCAAGCAAGATTCCAGCAAGCTCTTCATCAACTCTTACACACTATCCATGGCCGTCTAGAGTGTGCTTAGATCATTCATCAAGAGAGGTGTTGTGACTTGCACTATTTTCCTTGGTTTGGTTTTGTCTCATTGGATTTTCCAAACAAGATTTTTTAGGAGGCTTGGACACAACACTTTTATAAAAGCTTCTTGGTGAAACTAAAACCATTTATATCCTAATTTTCTTCCAAGAAGAAGGAGAGGAGCCTACCTTTCAAGCTTAAACTTAGTCTTTGTTTACGTTATCAAGGAAGCCTTAGTTTTATTTTTTTGTGGGTTTCCAAGAAGTTGTGCATGTACAGTCTTCTTCTCTATATATCATGGTCGAAAACCTCAGTAAGATTATCAAACTCTTTTCTATTCAAAATTTTCTCTAAATCTTGTTTGATCAAAAGCTTGTCTAATTTATTTTGGATTTCATCCTTACACTGCAAGTAAAACTTTAACAGTGTAAAAGTCCATTCCGCATCTCTTAGAAGTATCAACTCAATCTACTACTTGTTTCATCATCACAATCGTTGGAGAGCATTCAAGGACTTGATCCTCGCACTTAGGATCATATCAAATAAGATCTTCAGCATTATGCCAGTAATACCATTAGAGGTGGATCTCATAAGGCATGTCAGGATGATACAGTCAGACGTGAATACTCATAAGATATGTAGAATTTTATAATATTTCTCATTGTTTGTAATTGTTTTATTAACTATCCAAAAAAAACTTAAAATCTACTTTAAGTAATGTGAATTTTCTTGGGAAGAGGTTATCAATACCATGAGAGAAACCAAAATTAAATTGGAGTAAATGCATGGATTGTATTTGGGCAAGTCTTTCAATAGTTATTTTATAAGTTTTTGTCACAAAAATAACTCTCAAGAAAAAGTGGTCGAAACAATTTTTTTTATTTTAAAAATTTGATATTTTTTAAAATTTTAAACTTCACATCCAAAACCCCATTTCATAACTCTAAGCTTTAAGTCTAGATTAGTTAGCTTTAAGGGTATAAATGTATATTTACACTCTTTAATAAAATTTATTTTGGTTAATTTTCTCTTTGAAAATATTTTATGACAAAAACTTGAAAATGGCTATCCTATTGTATTTCTCCTTGTATTTTGATCCAACAAAAAAAACGTGTACTTAGTGATCTATCAAAATGTTACATTTTAAATTTAGCTCGCAATTGTAATATGATAACTAGATTTTGACCGCCCTTAAAAGGGTGGATATTGTTTTTGTATATTAAAAATTATATATAATTAAAAATATTTCGATTTCCGTTTTTTAAAATCGAAAGTATATTGATTACCTTTTTAAGAAAAAATATAGCATATTTTAATTACCATATTCTATTGAAGTTGTTATAATTAGGTAAGATATGAAAGATTATGAATGTAGATGGATATTTGAGTAATAGAGATATTATAAATATTTGTTTTAAATTAAATGGTACCATAAATTATGTAATACACTAACAAATTTGAAACAGTCCAAAAGTTAAATGACAACTTTCAATGGTAGATAAATTTAGGATTCTATTTTAATAGAGTAGATTTGCAATTGTTTTAAAGAAAATCGGATTTTCGTACAATTCAAGTAAGCCTGAGCATAAATTACTCCTAATTTGTGGTGAATTTAAAAGGCGTTGGACAAAGAGGCTGAACCGAAAGAAAGAATAATAAAAGAAAAAAAAGACTAGTAAAAGAAGAAATGCAATGCTCCGTAATCATATGAGGTTCGTGCAATAATAATGGTAATGATGCTCTTAAGAGAATAAATTGTGTGGACCACCTATAAAATAAGAATAAACGCTCTATAAATATTTGATTAACTAATTACCACCTAATATTAGTTACTAACTTTATTACTCTTAGTTGTAAACAGATTTATTGCATCTAAGCTACAATGATGATTCCTGAGGCAACGCCAGATATTTCCTTCTTTCTTATTGTATACCAACGTTCAAAAATTTGTTAGGCGCTAGGGACGGTGATGTTAAATCTATCGCCTAACTAAAAAATCGAAAACTAAATAAAAATTAATTAAATTTTGGATTAGTTTAATATTTTATAATCTAATTTAATTTAAAAATATATAATACTTTAATTTTAGATATTTTAACTTATTTTAGTTCAAATGTAATTAAGTTATACAATTTTAATGATTATATTTTTTAATTTTACAGGTTAATTTTAATAAGTTAAATAGTTTAATATTTGAAAAAATCAGACTGATGAAAAAATCATTCGATGTCCACCGCATAGCAAATACGCGGAAAAATAATTAGTCTAGGCGGAGAGTTGTAGAACATGGTTGTATATTAGAAATTGGTTCGAATTTAAGGTGAAAAGTATTTTATTAAGTCTTTTAATTAGTATTGTTTTACTTTAAAAGGTTTGGCATTATATTATGAGTAAATTTCTTTTTGCAGTTGATCTTCTTACTTTTTTATTATTCCTTTCAAATTTAAATTTTTGCTGTCAAAAAATTCTTCTTTAATTTTATCGTGGTTACCTAAATTTTCTAATATGATTTTTGAAATAGTTTGAAGTAATATAATATATTTTTATTTGGTAGTATAGATATTTTAAATTTGTATGTTTTTTTGGAATTTTTAAATGGAGTGACATCGCTAGTCAGGCGGCGATGTTAGGTCTATCCCCTAACTAAAAAAATTGTATGTTTCCAGGAAAATGCCTTCAATAGAGTGACATTTGGATCGTACATAGGTATCAGTCTCTTTATATCCGGATACACTATCTCTACCCGGTAACCAGATTTGACCAAATATTTCTCCTTTTTGTAAAGTGTCATCCATCACGGTCAGCCATATGGGTCCTATTTAAAGGAATGCTTTCGATGATATTTGCATCACGTAGGTCTATCAGCGCTCGAATTACCATTGAGTTCCACGTTCTTTAGGTAGTATTGATGAAGACATCTAGTGTAAGGTTGATTTTTATTTATTGGTCTCGAGCGAATGGTTTTCTTCAGTTTTCTCACAGATTACTAAATTTCATATTATACTGAGATAATTTAAATGGGGCTACATTCATTTTTGTAGTTTAGATCTTTTAAATCTGTTAGTTTTTCTTAAATCATCAAGTTTCACTTTTATTCTTATATGTTTCTTTTAAGAAAAGAACATGTTTTTGTTTATGAAGTAAATTGTACTACCTTGAAGATTTTTCTTCTTATAAGTTTATTTTACATGTCGTCTCTCTTTCAGACTCTTCACATATATATATATTTGTCATATCAGTAATTTGATTATGGTTGAGTTTTTAAAAAATGTCAGTATCTAATTTTTGTTTTTACTTTTTCTACATTTATTTGGATACAATGATCTTATATTTGTTTTAAATCGTAAATAAAATTTCATTTTTTTGTAGTAGTAGCAGGTGATACATTTATTTTGCAAATCATATATTTATTTCATTATTAATTTTTTATAAAAATGTAAATTTTCTTAACTAAATAAAAAATGTAACTGTTTTACTTTGTTTTGAGTGTTTGTTTTACTTTGTAGTTGATAACTCCATCCATTTTTAAGACATGAAGTTTTATAGGATTTTGTTCAAATTTAGTTGACGTTTAAATTTTAAAATTATAATTTATTGGCATTTTATGCTATATAATGTTATATATTATGAAGTGTTTTTATTATTTGAATTGTGGTATGTAAATACTTAATATTTTTATTTAGAATTACTTCTACTTTTATATGTTTGTTTATTCAATTCAGTATTACTTTTTATATACATTTTTTGAAATTGCTTCTCTATACGCATACGAAAATGAATATTATGTCTACTATAAAGACTAAATTAAGTTAGCTAGACAGCATGAAAACCAAAAACAAATCGTTACTTTTAAAATTATCTATATTTTAAAAAATATGATATATGTTCTCATATATTTAAATTTCAAATAACCATTCTATAAATAATTAGTATTTAAATATCAATGATATTTATTAATATTAAGAATAATATTTTACGTTAAATTTATTCTATTTAATTTAATTATTATTTATAATTTACCATATCTTGTTACAAAAATAAATTTATTATATATTTTCATGATGTTATAAATAAATTACTTATATATAAATATTATATATATATATATATATATATTTACATAAATATTAGATTACTAAAATTCAGTACTAAAATTAATATTTTGAAGTTTAAAATGTCAAATTTGATATAATTGTATTAATATAATTAAGTTTATTAAATTATTATTTTGATATACTTTCTGATTTTTCTAGTATATCATAAAAATGAAAAATGTTATTTCATATTATTTTCGGCTTATTAGTATAGATCTAAATATGAAAATGATAAATAGCATTCCATATTCATTGCAAAATAATTATATATATACATATATATATATAGTCATATGAAAATGATGAGACATCATGATATATTTATTACTTAGTTTATATTTCTCTTAAAAAATATTTTAGTCTTGAATATTTTAAAATATATAACAAAATTGTTGTTATTACTTATTTGGAGATTATTTTGAAAAATTATGATGGATTATGAGATGTTGATTTAATATATTTGATAAAAGATGTGGGAGTTTTTATATTTTTTAAAAAATGTGCCTAGGAGAAGAGAGTATATTCTACTTTATATATATAGATATTTCTGTTAAATTTTAACATTACTTAAACAATTTTCTGATTGTTTTGGTATAAATAAATTTTAAATTGATTACTTAGAAATATTGTTGTTGAAAAGTTACAAAATAGAAAAAAAAATGAAGGAAAACAATAAATTTAAAAGAAAAATGGAGAAAAAATAAATTTCTAAGAAAGTTAGAGCATTTTTAAAGTTTTGAGTTTAATTCCAAATCTACTTTCTTTTAAAATAAAAAAATTTGAATCATAAATAAAAGTAAATTCATTACTCCATTTATGAACTCTCTTTTTATTTTATTATGAAGTGAAATTAAAACCAAACTGAAAAAATATATTCCAAAATTCACTTTGGAGTGGAAAAGAATAGGGTTGAAGATGCTTAAACCACTTGCATTAGGAGGAGGAAGCGCCAAAATATGCACTACAAAGAACCGTCGATAGAAACACGGAACATATCTACATATTAATGACATTATTTTATACATTATTTTACTATTAAGAGTATTTTTTTTATTTTATTAATTTTAAAAGTAAAATCCAAAATCTAAAACAACCAATCATGTTTAAAAAAAAAAATCTACTGCAAAATGAAAAACCAAAAATCAAAAACTAAAATCTAAAAATTAAAATCCAAAAACTAAAAACCAAAAACCAAAAACCAAAATCTAAAAACTAGTAAAACATCATCACCAAATTCACAGCTGAAGAGTTTTACATTAGATTTTCTCCAATGTTATAGAAGATCTAATCAAAGTTGTAATGTTCCGACTGTCGTGTCAGTAGGTCTCATGTCACACTAAATTAAGACGTATTAAAATTTTGATTATGGTTATAATATATCATGTGGGTTTTCTTCATGTTTGATCTTATTCATGTACCGCAAATTATTTTTTGACATATCACATATTTTTTTACTACTTTAGACCAAATATATTTAACTCTTGATTTTTTAAATAAATATTTAAAAAGATAAATGTACTTTGGTTATATAAATATAATCAAATCTACCATATTAATCCTCTATGTTACAAAAATTGAAATTTGCTTTACACTAGAGTTTGGAGATGTAGAAAATAGGCAAAATTGTACTGTATACTTATAATAACTCCTTAATTTATAAATTTATAATAACTCATATGGTTATAAATTTATGATAACTCCACATGTTGTAAATTTATAAAAACTCCATATGTTATAAATTTATAATAACTCCTTGTGTTATAAAATTTACAATAATTCCTAATGGTAAATTGAATCTCTATAATATCATTTGATAAATCAGTTTTCTACGTTTCACGTTAACTCTCACATTGGTTTATTACATTGATATTTTTTAATGAATTGAGTTTATTATATAATTACCATTATCAATTATTTATTGTTATTAATAAATTTCTTTTATAACAAAAAATTTATCAGAAATGAAATTCATTTATAAATAAAACATGTAAAATACACAAACAAATACAACTAAAACTAATAAAAATTACGTATAATTGTTTTTTTTTCTTAAAAAGGTTTGTGTCTGCGCATAAGCGCGGATGAGTCACCAAATTTATTTTTAAATAGCTATTTCAAAGTTTTGTTTTAACATTTATGATCTGAACCAAGAAAATAAATGAACGACAATAGATAGGATCAGAGACGCGGATAGCCATTTATTTAGATGTTTAATACAACTTTGATTAGACAGGTTCCATTAACTTTTCTTTATAGGCCTTGACATTTGGGTCCTCAGGTCGGGTTCGGGTCAGTTCCTATTGGGTTTAGGTCTTTTGGGTCTAGAAAATTTAGACCCAATAGGTACTTATGTATTTTTGTTTAGTTTCGCGTGGGTTCCTACCGTGTCGGAATCGGTTCTGTAACTTTATGAAGACTAAGTAGAGAGAATTTGGAGAATGGTTAAGAACACATGAACAACAAGAGCTAGATCGAGAGACAGAAGAGAGAGAGAGCTAGAACTTGTTTGTGGTCGGCCAAGAAAGTGAAAGATCAGAAACCATAGTTTATTGCTTGATTAGGTTACTTAAAATAGAGACAGACCTAGAGTCAAGTGGGCAACAATAAGAATAAAAAATCAGTAGAAGACAAGAGGGCTAGCTCGTCCAGCCGAGGGAAAGCGACAGCTCCCCAACGTCTCTATCCTTAACTACACCTGTGACCTTCTTCCCAAACGGCTCCTTTCCTTGGTTAACATTTAACTATGCCTTCTGGTTAAGTAAGGTCACGAAAAATAACTTCTCTGCCTTGCCTTGCAAGGAAATTTAGTGTTGGACATGGGACTTGTCCGTATGGTTGTACGAACCACCTTCATTTGATAAATATGACCTCTTCTCTTCTTATTGTCTTCATTGTTCTGATATTATATAACTTCTTGTTGGTTCATCATCTCAATACCCCCCTCCTCAAACTTGAACATAGACATTGGTCAAACTTGGAACAATGAATCATTCCCTCATTAAAACCTCAACTTGGTAAAACCATAAGGGAGAAAAACCAAGCCAAGGAAAAAGAATAGAACACTTCATGGAAGATGATCAGTGTGAGAGATCTATGAGCCCAATCTTCGAGTGAATGGACTCACACACTTTGGTATTGGCTGCCTTGGTAAAGATGTCGGCCAGATGATCTTCACATCTTGTGTAGAAAGGAAGGATGACTCCTTGAACCACCATTTGTCTGACCTTATGAAAATCGACCTCTATGTGCTTGGTTTTTTCATGGAATACTGAGTTTGAACTGCTTCATGGTTGTCACAATGCATGGTGATTGGCGTGTTGGTTTATATCCCCAAGTCCATGAGCAATCATTTGATCCATACAAGCTCATTGGTGAGCTTTCTCATTGTCCTATACTCAGCTTCAGCACTTGAGCAAGACACCACCTTTTTTCTTGCTTTTCCAAGTCACTAGATTGCCTCCAATGAAGATACAATAGTCTGTGGTTGATCTCCTATCCACACGATCACCAGCCCAATCAGCATCACAGTAAACTACTATCTCATAACTGCTATTACAACCCATCCAAGCTCCTTGGCCAGGTGCACCTCTCAGATATCTCAGTATCCTCTACACCATATTCCAATTATGAACTTTAGAAACTTGCATGTGCTGGCTCACCTGGTTCACAGAAAGCAAAGATCAGGTCTTGTTATAGTTAAGTAGATAGCTTTGTATTTCTTTGGATCCTCATAAGGTTTGTCTTCAAACTCCCCCAGTCTCAAGACTTGTAACCATCTTCAAGTGGAGTCTTTGCTAATTTCTCTCCAAGTTTTCATGCTTCCTTCAAAAGATCAAGGGTGTACTTCCTTTGGGATAAGAAGAGCCCCTCTTTAGAGCGGCATACTTCAATTCCTAGGAAATACTTTAGTTCACCTAAATCTTTAATCTCAAAAACAGATTTTAAGAAAGATTTATATGCCTTCTTTGTCATTTCATGTGATGATGATATGATCAACATACACAAGGATGACTACTATACCTTTATGGCTGGAGAGAGTAAAAAGGGTATGATCAGCTTCAGATCGTCTGAATCCTCTTCCATTCAGTGTTGTGCTAAGCTTGAAGTACCAAGCTTTTGGTAATTGTTTCAAACCCTAGATCGCCTTCTTTAGTCCTAGAACATTCCATGTCTTGACTACATTTTCTAAGCAAGGTGGAGGGTGCATGTAGACTTCATCTTCAAGTTCTCCTTGGAGAAAGGCATTCTTCACATCCATTTGCCATAATTCTCTCTCAAGGTTTGTTGCAAGGGAGAGCACAATCCGGATGGTGTGAAGCTTAGCTACTAGTGCAAATGTGTCTGTAGTCTTCTCCATATGTCTGAGTATAGCCTCTTGCTTGTAGCCTTGACTTCTTCCTTTCTGGTTTCCCATTACTCTGATACTTTATGTTGAAGATCCATCGACTAGTTACTGCTTTCTTTCCTTTTGGTAGTTCAGCTTCATACTAGGTATCATTCACAATCATTACATTAGTCTCTTCCCCTACTGAGTCTCTCCATTCCTTGTCTTCCATTGCCTCTTCATAAGACCTCGGAATGTGTTCTTGATGCAGCTTACCAATAAACACTTGATGTTCTTCTGGAAATTGATAAAAGGAACACACCACTAAGTTAGGATGAGCTTCAGCCTGACTGTTGTAGTGCACCATAGTGTTGATCCAGTTAGAAGGGTCCTTCTTTAGTCTTGTGCTTCTCCTAAGAGGTTGTACCTCTTCTTCTTGAACCGATTCCTCTTGAACCAAGTCTTCTTCACCATTTTGATTCCACTATTCTTCTTGTACCACATCCTGGTCATGGTGATCATACAGATTTCCCCCTTAAGGATTAGGCTGTGATGCTTCTTCAGGTGCTGGTGGTGAGGAGGCTTGTTGTGGAGGATTTGGTTGAGCCGGCTCCTGAGGTTGACTCAATCCTAGGCTTTCAAGAATAATCATCAAGTTGTTTGTTCTATCTGATGGACTGTGTGAGAGATCTTTCAGTGCATCCCAGCTTTTCTCATCATAATAGCCTTTGGACTCCACAGATTTAACATCCGTTGACACCATCACTCATCTAGTTTCCGGAGCATAACACTTATACCCTTTCTGATTTGTCGAGTAACCTATGAACACTACCTTTACACTCTTTTCTTCAAGCTTATTTCTTTGTTTTCCTGGTGTAAGAACAAAGCACAAGCACCCAAATAAACGAAAATGGTTAATGGATGGTTTAACTTTGTTTAATACCTCATTTGGTGAGATTTTGTGGAGAACTTCTGCTGGGATTCTATTAATAAAATAGAAAGCTGACACAGCTGCATCTCCCCAAAATCTCTTAGGCATGTTTGTATGAAACATCATGCTCCTGGCCACCTCCATCAAGTGCATATTCTTCCTTTCAGCCACACCAATTTTGCTATGGAGTATATGGGCAGCTTGTTTGATGGATGATTATATTCTTAGTCAATTGATGTTTGAATGTATGGCTTGTATATTCGCCTCCATTATCTGATCTAAATATCTTGATCTTGGTATTAAAATGGTTAGTATTGTAGTTTTGGAAGTTTATAAATTCCTCTAACGCCCTACCTTTAGATTGTATCAAGTTGAGCCGAGTGTATCTATGAATGTAACAAAATACTTATTGTTTTCCCTTGACACACAAGGGGAAGTCAACACATCGGAATTAACAAGATCAAAGCAATTGTCATAAATAGTCATAGACTTACGAAAAACAAATTTGCAATGTTTTTCCTAGAATATAAGCCTCACAAGCATCGTTTTTAAACACAAAATCATGTAACATAAGGTTCAAATCACGAGAATAAGGATGGACTACCCTAGCATGCCACATTCCATCCTTAGATAAACTAGAAGCAGAATTAAAAGCATAAGATAAATCGGTTGCAAGCTTAGTGTCTTCAAGTAAGGACAAGTCTCCCTTGGTAACACCTTTGCCAAGCAACTTACTTAACATTTCAATGTAAGTCAGTAGTAGCTTTCTTAACCGACAACAAATTAGAAGTAAAGGTGGGCATGTAAAATGCTTTAGTTTCTTTACTAAACAGCTTAAGATCACCTACTCCTTTGATTGAAATTTTATTACCATTAGCAATTGCCACATTACCTAGAGAAGGGGTTACATTACTAATCAACTTTAGATCACTAGTCATGTGATGTGAAGCCCCTGAGTCTATAACAAGTGGTTTGGTATGGTGTAATGCGCTTAAAGAGGTGAGAAGAGTTTTACCAGAATTTTCCTTGAGAGCTTTGATGAGTACATCAAGGTCTGACTTCTTGATAGTCTCATCATGAGTGGTTCTCAGGGTTGAACAGGTACTAGACTTCATGGCCCTTCCTTCTCCAGCATTAGAACACATGGAAGTGATAGGAGTTGATGATTCAGCCGGCTCATTTGAGAAGTTTGCTCTTGCATCAACAAACTAGTTCTTTGAGTCCTTGAATTTAGCCAACTTTAAGTGGGGATGAAGAATCCAACGCTTATCTTTCATGTGCCCCTTCTTCTTGCAATGGTCACAGACCCACACTTTCCTATCATCCTGCATGTAGACTCCTTTGTTGGCGACAGCCACTTCCACCTTGTGTGCCATGTTGAGCTCTCCTTTGCCTTCAAACAAGCCCACTGACCCTTGTTCCCGTTGAATTTGAGCACATACTTCATCAAGAGATGGGAGTTTCTCAGCTCTGGGTATATGATTGATAAGATCATTGTAGCAAGGGTTTAGAGTCAAGAGTAGTCCAAAGACCTTATCTTGTTCCCTTCTCTCACTCAAGATTGTGGGGTCAGTTTTGCTTGGTCTAAGCATCTCAAACTCAGCCCACAATGACTTGAACTTCCCAAACAACTTATTGAATTTCATATCATATTTCTTGAAAGATTTGATGGCTCGTTGACTTCAAAGACGCGGCTTAGATTAGATGCATTTCCATACACCTTCTTCAAAGATCCTTAGAGGTTTTACAGTGGGAGTAAGCCTCTAACATGGAGGGTTCAAGAGAGTTTTGGATGACAGATAACACCATGAGATCCTCTTGAATCCATTTGTTTTCATCAACAGAAACAATCTCTCGGCCATCTTCAGCTAGTGTGACTTTCTTCGGAGCTTTTCCATCAGTTACATGGCTCCATAGCCTCATCCACCCAGAGTTGTCTTCACAAGTCTTGACCATAGTAGATAGCTTAACCCCTTAAGGTTACTGGAATCACAACAGCCTTTGCTTTCTCCATCTTGGATGCTATGGACCGTTGGATAAAAGGATGAGTTTTAAAAATTTGGCGAAAAGATGAAACAGTAAGAAGAACCTCTCAATTATAGCTTGATCTCTCAAGAAACTCAAAGAAAACTTCCAAAGTAACCAGAGGAAATAAGAAATCGAAAGAAAACAAAAAATGACTTGCTATTATCCGCTGGATAATAGTTTTAGGAATCGAGAGAAAGATGAAACTGAAGAAATTGAGAGTGTTGCAGAAGTAGATTAGAAGTTTAGGAGCAAAATCGCTCTGATACCATGTAAGTTTATGAAGAATAAATAGAGAGAATTTGAAGAATGGTCAAGAACACATTAAGAATAAGGGCTAGATCGAGAGACAGAAGAGAGAGAAAGAGAGGTAGAACTTGTTTGTGGTCGGCCAAGAAAGAGAGAGTATCAGAAACCATAGTTTATTGCTTGGTTACAACGCTATAAATATAGAAATACCTAAAGGAAAGTGTGCAACAATAAGAATAAACAAATCAGTAGAAGACAAGAGGGCTGGCTCATCCAGCCGAGGGAAAGTGACAACTCCCCAACGTCTCTCTCCTTAACCAGACCCGTGACCTTCTCCCCAAACGGCTCCTCTCCTTGGTTAACATTTAACTATGCCTTCTGGTTAAGTAAGGTCACGAAAGATAGCTTCTCTGCCTTGCCTTTCAAGGCAATTTAGGGTTAGACATGAGACTCGTCTGTACGGTTGTACGGATGACCTTCATTTGATCAATCCGACCTCTTCTCTTCTTCTTGTCTTCATTGTTCTGATATTATCTATCTTCTTATTGCTTCATCATCTCAATAGGTTTGGGTCTATAATTAAAATACCTGTAAAATATCCATAATTTTTGGGTCCATATCGGGTCCGAATCGAGTTTGAGTATTTAAGATCCCAAAAGGACATGAAATGCCCAATTTCCACCAAATTTAGCTGAAATCCTTCATATTTATCTAAAATTTTATATAATAACTAAAAATAAACTATTAATAATTAAAATAAAACATTTTTAAATTCTAAAATTAACATTCAAAACTTCATATTACTTGAAAATGTTACAAAATAATAACAATAAAAATTGTTCATAAAGAAACATTTCAACTAATCCATAAATTTAAAGTAGAAATAGAACACAAATAATTCATAGTTTTTGAATATTCACGTTCTTAAGTCGGGTATGAATCAGTTCTTATCGAGTCAAGTCTATTCGGATTGGTTCTTTTTGGGTCAGGGTCTATTCGGGTTGGTTCTTTTCGGATCCAGTTCTTTCGGGTAGAAGAATTTTGGACTCAACTAGGTACTTGTAAATCTTCATTATAATTGATGTTTACTTGATTAAGTATTAATGTACCAAGCACTTTAATAAAATTAATTCTAAAAAATAACTCTAAGATGATATGAACATCAATGAAAATGTTTAAAACGCAAATGATATTTATTTATATATTGTAATAGTACTTTCTTTAGATCTTTTTGTAACATCTCAATTTCTGATATATGTGGAAAGGTTTAAGAGATATGATTTAGCTACCTATGTCACCAAAGTGCGCTTACCTTTTCGGGAGCACATCCAGAGAGAACTCCAAAGTTAAGTGTGCATGAGGTGAAGTACTCAAAGTATGGTTGGCCTATCAAGAAGTGATTCGTGATATCATGTGGGTGAGGCCAAAGCATGGGAAAAGGTCATGTGGTGATTGCAGGGTCAGTAAACAAGGATTTTCGAGTCTCTAGAAAACTAACACACCGCATGTCAGACAGGATGGGGTCCACAGGCCGAGAGCGGGCATGGGCAGTTGGGGCGTTACAATTTGGTCAGAGCGAGGTTCCATCCTGGCTCCGGCCCGGGATGACAATTTGTGGGGACTCGGTTTTAATCGGTTTTAAATGCTTTTCGAAATATTTATGGGAAGTTGGGAAATTAAATTATAATAATAAATAGCACTTTTATGTTCGATAATATTCCTTAAATTGTTGGTATTCGTGTTCAGCATAAGTTAGCCGTTTGGATTTTATTTCAGATGCCGCCATGGAGAAGAGTTGCTCGTACTCAGGCCGCCAGAGCTGCTCGAGAGGATGGAGATGAGCATGTGAAGCCCCCGCTTCTGTAGCAAGTGGTTCCACCAATCGATCTGAATGCCCTGAGGCAGATGGTGCAGGATGCAGCTAGGCAGGCTGCTCATGAGGCAGTCCAGCAGGTTGTTCAGGAGACAGCTAGGCAAGCTGCCCATGATGCTGCTAGAGTAGCTGCACATGAGGTTGCTCGACTGATAGCTGCAGTTCAGCAAGGCCAACAGATTCTGCATGGTCCTCTGGTTCAGGGAAAGCGTGGACCTAAGATTCAGATGCAGGGTGAACCACAGATTCATGTGCAGAATGGGCTGCAGATTCAAGTTCAGTTGGATCACCAGATTCCTAGCCAGCAGCTTCGAGGAGTTTTTCAGGTTCCACCACTGCCACCCATCAATCCAGTTCAGTTTTCCGAGTTTGATGAGACGTTGATCATGGTGATGGGACAGATGAAGTACGTGGGTTTGGAGCCTTTTGTGGGTACAACTGAGGCTACAGTGGCTGATGATTGGAAGCATTGACTGGTAAAGTGTCTGGAGATCATCAAGTGTTTGCTACGGTTGTGCCTTAATATTGCTGAGCTTTATTTGCATGGAGATGCAGCAGTTTGGTGGGAAGGGGTGCGATCGAGGCATCAGGGTCCTGGCGATCTGACCTATGAAGATTTTCTCACTGCGTTCAACAAGTACTTTCCTAGGGAAGACTTTCACCAGAAGAAGAATGTCTTCGAGCATTTGAGGCAGGGTACTAAGACCATCAGGGAGTACGAGTTGGATTTTAATCGACTTTGCAGGTTTCCTAGTAATAATTTGGATGAGGGGGACCTGATAAGGAGGTTTTTAGATGGGGTGCGAGTTGATTTACACCATGTTGGAAGATCTGGTTGAGAAGGCGTTGTTCAGGAGACATGTATGGCCGAGGAGCAGAAGATATCCAAAGCAGCTCAGCCTAAGTTTGGAAAAACTTAAGAGTCTCAGAAGAGAACATTGGATCATTCAAACGTACCGAGTTGTGCTTGTTTTCATCGTCATCATTTTAGAGAGTGCATCAGTTGCCTGCTATGTGGGTGAGTAGTCCATGTTTCAATATTTTATCGATTTAAGTAAGTGGATGTGACACCAACTAATCAGATTGCAGCATCAGCAGTGGCATCTAGGAACTGTTACAATTATGACCAGCCTGGCCATCTTTTCAGGGATTGTCGAGGAGGGGACGAACACTACCACCAGCGTCTAAGCGATCAGCCATTGCTCTATGAGTGTTTTTGCAGGAGACTACGAGAGAGTTGAGCCTATGGATGTTACGTATCTTTCACCTTGGTAGTTTATATTTGTGCATGTTGTCTTTTGTCGTTATCATCTGTAATTAGGAAAACAAAGTGTGTGTATAAGATCAATATGGTTGGGTGTAGGAAAGCTTTCACCTTATTTGATATGAGAGTTTTACACAGTTTTGTGTGTCCACGGCTGGTCAAGTGTCGTCCTAATTAAGTTAATTCAATTCAAAGACATTAGATTCCTTTTGTCATCGCAAAGAGGTTGGAGCTATTGGAATTCATCGAGATACACCAATAGTATTTGGAGGAGTTTGATTTTTTAAGGTCAGGAGTGCATACTTGTAGCGCATAAGAAATGATCACTTTCAAGGTATTCAGAAGAACCTGGGAGACCAAGACTTAGATGATAATTGATTATCCAAGATTTTTTAAGATGGTGTCGGACAGTTGGTTCATGGCTTCAATTCGAGGGTGAATTTCTCGTTAGTGGAGGAGAATTGTAACGACCATGATCCTTGGCGGGGCTCTTTTGGCCTTCTTCAAAAATTAAAGCTCAAACCTTTCTTTTTATTTTTGTCTGAAAGTTTAAGGATCGTACCTCCCTTTCCTTCCCCTATATAATAAACTTCACCCTTCTCTCTTTTTTTCATCAAGTCAAAGCATTGCTTTGCATGTGACAAGTTATTGAATTATCTGATGACCAGTCACAAAGTAATTTTTTGACGAGATTTCTAGGCGAGTTTTCGGGCGCGTTTTCCGGCGAGATTTCCGGTAAGTTATCACCTCCCTATTTCTAGTCTTGTAAAGTTCTAGTTACAGGAATTTTTAGTATAGGAAACCTGCCATTTTTGCAAAGAATCTACTTTAGGAAAGTTGTCGTTTTAGGAAAGTTTTCATTTTTGGAAACTTTATTTCCAAAGACTCTAGACCTTAAAGTTACTTCTCGTGTTTCAGTTGGTTTTATTTTTTTGTTTGTCAGTTCCAACTAGTGGCAAAGTGAGGGCTATTCTCGTAATTTATCATACCTGGTTTAGGATTCGGATATACATAGTTTAATTTTAATATGTTCTGTCTTGTTGAATTGAGTCTCTATGGAATCTATGTGTTAGTTTGTTAGTTTATGTGTTAAACTGGAAATAGGAAGTTAGAGGATTCAACATTTTTTTGTTTCATTTAAATATGATAAATGTATGTGGATATTGCGGTGAGTATACGTTTTACTCGAAATCTTCTGATTGTGTGTGGTCGGGCACTCTCCCGGATGTTTATGGCCTGACACTCTCCAGACTATAGGTGGCATGACATTGTCCAGGCTATTGGTAGCCTGACACTATCCAGACTATAGGTGGCATGGAACTCTCCAGACTAGAGGTGACCGGGCACATTTCCGACTATTGGTGGCCTGGGACTCTCCAGATTATAGGTGACCGTGAACTCTCCCTACTATAGGTGATCGGTCACTCTCCCAACTTTATGAGCCCTCCGATGTGGAAGTGAGTCGTGTGTGCGAGTATATGTTTAGGAACATGATTTGTTCTATGTGTGTTTTAGGTGTCGTGCTTGATTCATGCTGGAGTTAAATTACTTATATTCGGAGTGCTATGTTCGAGTCTATCGACTTCGAGTTTAGAATTCCATACCTCACTGAGTGACTACCTTATTACTCACCCCTCTTTCGCCCTTTCAGTTGAGACTGACGAGCAAGAGTGATTGGTATCGGATCAATGCTTTCCTCTGTTTTCTTTTTAGACTTCCGTTTATGGTTTATTGAGATTTATTTAAATTTTTTATATTTATTTGGAGTTATGGTATTTGGAGACGATTTATAAAGATTAGTAAATGGAGATTTTATTTATTAAATATTTTGGAAAAAGGCGGATGTTACACTTTTAGGTTCTCGACATCAAAGTTCAAACGACGATAAATAGAATCTACAAGCACACCCAAAATATTTTTAGCCACTCTTACAATTTTGGTTCATATTAGGTTTTGTACCTTTTGGGTGTGGATCAGATCAGTTATCTCCGAAAGAACTGGAAAAAGTTTGGTTCATGTTTGATCCATTTATTAGAACTAAATGAAGAAAATATAACTGATAATATGCGAAATACCTAGCTCATATCTGTTTTTTATATCCAAACATATCCAAAAATATTCAAAGGTAACCACAAATATTCAAAATATCCAAAATAATTGAAAATATCCCAATTATCTAAAAACTAATGAGTGTGTAATTATAATTTTTAGTATTTGAGCTCTTATAAGTACTAATATAAATAATATGTCTAGATATATATTTTCAGATATGCATAATTCTTTGGGTTCGGTTCGGGTTCAGACACGGTTTGAATATAGGATATTATGCACCATTCAGATATCTATGTCGGATTGGGTTTGATAGATACTTTAAAATTCAGATCGGATAATCTGCAAATGCATATTTTAATTATTAATTTGATTAGTTTAGTTATTAGAGTTTAAAAAGTAAATAAATTTCATTTTTAAATAAGATGTTATTATATTATACTAATATTTTTAGTATGATTTATTTTTTTGAACAGATTAAATTGAATACTCGATTAACACATATAATCTCCGGATATCTGTTACCGAATATCTTGGCCACAGAGCAAATCGGATCGGAAAGTTGATGCTTTAGACAAAACATATTAGATCACGAATACCTCCCAAAATCAAAATATTTGTTCAATGCCCACCCCTACTTAATAGGAGTTTAAAGGGTCATTACATTAAAATTTTGTTGAAAGTAAATTTCTCTTCTTAAATATTTTAAATTAACATAATTTGAACTTCACCCTGTAAAAAGTTCTAATTGAACATAATTTGACCTTCACCTTGTTTGAACTTCGAGTCCAAAACCTTTTATTCATTCAGAAAAGATATATTAAAATCTTACATAATTAGAGATGCGGAGAGAAATAAAACTTGTGTATTGAAAACCAAATGATAATATTTAAAACACACACAAAATTCAAGAATGAGATTATCAGGCAGAGTTATAAATTTACAGATTTTTATGGCAGTCGCTGAAAAAAAAATTGAAGTTCCAAACATAATCAGACATTATAATTAAAGTTAAGTATTTTTGTTAGGAGATGTTTGTTTTACCATCGAGATGAATCATCCGGATGGAGATGAGAGTTTTGTTTGTTTAGGCAATAAAAATATAAACTCACCTCGATGGATTATCTGAATGGCCTTAAAATTTTAGGCTTCATTATAAAGTTCATTCAGCTCAACCAATTTGGACCATCTAAATGGAGATGGTTCTGTCAAAATGGTATAAATTCTTTTATATTCTTATACAATTCACAAATTATAAGTTTAAATCTAATATTATTTTGTCACTCACGAAAAAATGACAAAACTGCATTTTATACTAAAATAAAAAATGTATTTTCCCGCCAAACCACAAACACACATTTTTCCGCCAAAAACGGAAAAATGCATTTTCCGGCAAAACAGCAATAACTCATTCCCAGCCAAAAACACATTTTAACAAAAAAATACATTTTCCCGCCAAAATCATAAAAACACATTTTCCCGCAATAACGCATTTTTCGCCAAAACCGCAGAAACGCATTTTTCCTCTGAAATCAAAAAGTGTGTTTCCCTCCAAAACTGTAAAATGTGTTTTTCCGCCAAAACATAAAACGTGTTTTCAGTAAAAACCTCAAAAATATTTTTTCCCGCCAAAACCGTATAAATTTTGTTTTTCCGCTAAAACCGCAAAAATATGTTTTCTCGCCAAAACTGTAAAAACGTGTTTTCTTGCCAAAAATGTGTTTTCCCACCAAAATCGTAAAACGTGTTTTCCCGTCAAAGTCACAAAACGTGTTTTCCGCCAAGATCGTGAATATGTATTTTTTGGCTAAATCATGAAATTATATTTCCAGCCAAAACTATATTTTAAAATACTTATATTTAAGTAATTAATAAAAAAATATAGTAAAACAAAAATAAAAAATATCAAATTTAATCAATGGTATATCAGTAATTTATGTACTAAATTCATCTAGATGGAGATGTAGATAAGAACATACCTAAGTTCATTTGGATGATTCATCTGGATGGACAAACAAACACTCCCAATAATATTTGGATGGATCATTTAGATGAATCATATAAATGGATCATCTAAATAGATATGATGGGAATTGAAATCTCAGAGATAAGTTTAACGTGATTGTCCTCAGAAGCATCCAGTTTGGTTTCTAATATGTGGGAAGTATCCACTAGACTAGTTGGACAAGCTACATCATAATGGCCTTTCTTATGACATTTATAACAAATTATGCTAGCTACCTTTGAAAGTTCAGAATACTTACAATGTTGTGTTTTACCTTATGGACCACTCTTCTTCTTGGATCTTTGATTGTGCTTCTCAGTTGAATGCTCTTCCTTTTTTGGAGTGGTATGCCACGTTTATGCCTTCTTTTTTCTAGTTGTAGAGCTCTTTTGAACCACTGACAAGTTGCTTGAAGTTTTATCTTCTATAGAGAACCCATCTTCTGTTGAGTTCCAGTTTTGAGAGGCATTACTTCCTTAACATGGTTTCTGCTGGTAGAGTTGCTGGACTTGATCTTCTTTGGATTGGTTTTTGAGTTTGGTATTTTTGATACAATCCATCTCCTTGGTTCAGAGACTACAAGGTGCCTTACATGGTCTTTCTCATTGATCTCAGCTTCTGCGACAAACTCTTCATGTAGTATCTTCTTCATTTCACTCCACGAAGCATATGGTACTCCATATTCAACCTAATATTAGCATCTAGATTCCAATACACAAAGGCATCTTCATTTAGAGTGTCTTCAGCAATAACAAACTTCTCTTCTTCTGGAACATGGTGACGTTGAAACCAGTCGTCCATGTCTCTTTCCCACTTTAGGTAAGCTTTTGGTCCTTGTCCATGACCTGAGAAAAAATGTATTGTGACTTAGGGTCGTCCTCATGCTCATCTTCTTCTTTTCCAGCCTCACTTAAGGCTTCATCCTCTTCAGGAAATCCAAGCTGACTTTGTGCTTCATCTTCAAGGTTTACTTCAGAACTGATTTGGGAGTCATTTTCTTCTTAGTTTTCTTCCTGATTGAAGTCACTTTGGTACTCCTCCTCTTCCAAATCTTTTGTTAAATCATTGTCTTGTTGAAGTTCTTCCTCATCTAGGGAATGATTGTAATTTGACTCTTGTTCAGATTCAATTTCATTTTTCCATTCTTCAACTTTTGAATCAGTTTTTGGAGTGGTTTGATTTTCCCATGAATCCTCATTGTTTTGGTTTTACCTTTGTTCCTCTAGACTGATTTGGGATTCACTCTCTTCCTGCATAATCTTCTTGCTGCCAAACTTCATCTTGTTCTTGTTCATGTTCTTGTTCAACTAGAGTTAATTGATCTCCTAAATATTGTCTTATACTCCTCATTTCTTCCCTCAAAGATTGCATGAGTTGAACACAACCATCTAGTGCATTAGAGATCTTTTCTTCAGCATAAGACTCTCTTTCTTCTTAAGTGTATTTATAAGCACCCTCTTCTTGCCATGATTGGGTATCATGGTTTTCTTCATGATCAGAGTAGGGAACTTTACACCATGGTATGTCTTCAGTGTTATGGTTTTCCTCTTCATAATTTTCATGCTCGATTTCTGCTTCCTCCAACCACTCATCCTGGCTGATGTTATTTTGGTAATCATTTGGTGGTTCTGGTTTAGGATTTTCACCATCCGGATGATCATCAAAGTATGAGCAGACTTTTTTCCCAATGATGACTTCCATAATCATTATCCTCATCAGACATGTACTGATCATCCTGCCAAGGTTTTTCTTCTTCCATTATACCTGAAAAGAACACACAACTAGTAGTCAAATGTCTTTTTGTTTAAAATAATGAAATACAAAATACTTGGACCAACTATAAATGAAAATATGCTTTATGAATGATACAAATTTGAAATGCAATAATACTGGAAGGATATCTATATGCTTGGACAGATTAATGTAAACTATGCTTTTAAATAAATAAAAATTGTTTTTTTTAAATGCAGATTTGGAAATGGACAAGTAAGAATCTCAAATAACTCAGAACTCTTTTTCGGATTTTCTTTAGAAATAGAAATAAAACTAAAATGGAAAGCTTTGCTGGAAACTAAATGCAAACAAATCTTTTGGTTTGCTCTATTAATTTCGTGGATCAAACTAGGCTAATTAACTTCTTCTTCTTTCTTTTTCTTAAGAACACTAAGAACAATAACAATGGCAGAAATAAAATGAAACAAAAGACAATTTTTATGGCTTTTTAAGTTAAGAAGAAAATAAAATAAAAAGTAGAAAAAGAACTCAAACACAGAAATAAGAACAAAACAGAGACTATTTTTCTGGGTTTTCTATTATAAAATTAAACAAAACAAAACATAAAAGAGAAGATAAAGGTTGGATTGATACAACCTGGTGGATAAGAGCTTTAAAGCTCTGATAGCAGAAATGATACAAGCCTAGGTTGACAAAGGCTTATAAACTCTTGGTGGACAGAATCTCTTCAACAGCGGATGGATGAATGGTGATTGACTCTCTGAATCCTTTATGAACCAGACTTTCTTGAATCTCACAAACAATCCTAATCCAGAATCTATAGAAAACAAATGACTCTCTCAAATGAATATAAAGACAAAAACAACTCAAAGACACATTTCTTGGAAAAAAAAGCAATACCTTTTGACTAATACTTGGATAAAAATGTGGCTTTACAATGAGAATAATACTCAGCTTATATAGGCTGATCTACAAAGAAGAAAAAGGAATAAAAATTGCTCATAAATAAAACTAGTTGCTGGAGAGATCCTTGGGCTGAAAGAGGGGAATTTGCTGATTGCCTTAAATCTTGATATCTTGAGCATAAAGTGTTGAATCCTTAGTGTGTCTAGGTTCATTGGTCGAGCCTTCATAATATCTCTGAACAAAGAAAAGAGATGTTGAAGATTTATGGCAGAATATGTGTTTGGCTCCTCCAAGTAAGGTAAGTTGGTCCAAATGATTATCCGCCTGATCCAGTGTGCTGTGGTGCTTCTTAAGGGGTGGTGGAGTGCCTATAAAAGAAGTACAAAGTTTCTTGGGCGCCAATATTTTGTTTGATATATTATATGCTTCTAATCTTCCAAATAAGGTAAATCGGGCCACCTTTGACTTGAAAATGGCATATCTTTTATTAATCCTAATGATATGAAACCAATTCGCCGCATGCTCTTGTTGAGTCTAGAATCCATGAAAGCTAGTTTCATGAATAAATTCCTCATGGTTTGAAAGATATGGTGTTTTGATTTCAACTAGGTCCTAATTGGCTTCTTTAGCTTTCCTCAACTTCATGTCCTCCATTGATTTGTTTCTGGTTCCTTTCTCATTTTCTGATGATGACTTGATGTCCTCATCATAAAGTCCACAAAGAGTAACTAGAGAGCATTTTCTCGACTCCACACTTATCAATTTTTAATAACAGTTTCTCGATATTATTATATTTATATTTAAAATAAACCTTTTTGACAATATTTTTCTTAAATAAACTTAATCATTAAATTTTATTTAATCTTTTTGCAGTGTACCAATTAAAAAGGCACAAGTGCTAGAGAATCTCTTAGATTTTTTTACAATTTCTTAATACAGTTTCTTTTTTTTCTATATTGTACTTTTCTCTCACTTTTTTAAAAATTAATGTTGTTAAGAAATTCTTGCGGATATCATCAATGTTACCTTAAAGAATCTAGATAAAATACCTACTAGCTAGAGATAAACCTTATCAAGCTCTGAGGAATAACTGAAACTAAGCCAATTGAAACACATACAACTTCTTATTCCAAGTAGGCATGTGACTTAATAACTTAACTTCTTCATCAATGGCCTATCTAAGATCGCTCTTATCCTCATTTTCAACGCCATCTTCTTCACTTTTTCCAGCTCAACTTCGGTCCCTTGTTCACCACCATCATAAAAATAGTGATTTTACGGATTCATCAAGTCCAGATACGAATTCGGCGGATCCGAATAGAATTTAAATAATAAAATTTTAGGTCTGGATATCCGCATTCGAACTCATTATATATTTTAAAAATATTTAAAATATAATTATATTTATATATGTATATTATATATAATTTTATATAAAATAACTACAATTTTAATTTTACTAAATTTCAATGATTTTTTAATATTTTTTAAGAAAATAATTCTAAAATAGACAAAATAAATCGTTAATTAGTTACTTTTAAAACAAAAATTAAAAAAAAACAAATCTGAATATTCGCGGATATTCAGATTTTGGTATGGATATCCCAACTCCAAATATCCAGAATGCATGAATCTAGATTTGGCTAGCAATTTTACGGATCCAGCAAATCTTGATCTGAATTTAGATATCCTAATAGTCCAGGATAACCGATCCGACCCAGGCCTAGTTCCAAACTTAAGAATAGGACCGAATAAACAACAGAGTGAAGAAGGAGCTTTTGCTCGCGTTTGGTGTGTCTGATAAGGCTCTTTGTATGCAACAAGGTTTCATAACAAATAATATTTTATAACAAAATGATCTTATAATTATAGGCAAATTAAGAGGAGGAACCAGATCGTCTTTTCTGATTATAATGTCAATATTACTGCTAGTTCCCTGATAAAGAATGAATCAAATAAAAATCTATCAACTCGCTTACGAGAACTAAAAGATAAAAAGAAGATTTGCAAAACCTGTCGTGGCACTAGCAAAACTTTCCTACAAGTTGATGGTCTGACCATTATCCGAGAGAGGTTTATGTACATCACTCTCTCCTAGTATCAATTAACCTGCTGTAATCTTCAACTAGAAAGTTTTCAAAACCAGTCCCTTTCAGTGTCTTTTGAACCTCTTCCCAGTTCTGTACGTGCTGTGACAAAGGCCCGTGATGAATCTTCACTTGCCGACTCTTTAAATTAAGTTTTGGAACCTTAAGGAACTCTTGCACATCATCTAGTCTCTGAAAAAAAATCAGTTTAAGAAGAACAGTGTTTATAGTGAAACTAGTTCGGAAGCATAGTGAAAGAATATGTTCTCACTCACGGTGCGATTCTTGACAACATCTTCGTAATAGAGGAAGATGTGTCGGGTGGTATTGAAGTAAGAAAGTGCTTTTGTAGTCATCTCTTGAACTTGCTTCAGATCAGCTATCAAAAGGGTTGTGTTGATTAACGGTTTATAGCGCGCCAATATCTCAGCCTGAAACCCATTTGTTTCACATGTTTAGTTTCACAAAGCCAAATGTGCAGAGATATGTAAACAAGAAGACAGAGAAAGAAGGAAACCTCTTTAGGAGAATGGACGTGGGACTTGTGAGTACCGTTCAATAGCTTAGCATCTTTATCGTAAGAGTTTGCAAGAACTGAAATCATCCGGCGCAGGAGGTTTCTTCGAAAGAGGAAAATAGAAGAGACGCCTCTGGTTTTGAAGTATTCTACTATCTCTTCATGGTGTTTCATTAGGCCCTGCATATGTTTCATTCCCAACCACATTAAAACATAAAACAACGATGAAAAACGCAATGAAAGATGAAGAATCATGTGAACTAGTAGTATAAAGGATTCACCAATTTACCCAAAATAGACAAATAGACACAATAAGAATATCGGAACTCATTTCTTCATTTAAGATCAGAAATCAAACACACGTATCCAGGGGATAAGTACAAATAGAAACCACTCAGAACCAGAACATTATCCTCCTCTAAGTCCAATTCTCAAAAAAGTTTATCATCATAACCAATCACAAAGCAGTTCTTGCAAACAAGTCTCGTTTCAGGATCTTACAGGAAAGATTAGAGCTCAGCTCTTGTACTATATCATAGTTTAGGTTCTGTCCTCAGGATATAAACACACAAATCAATAACTCCAGCATCTAAACGATTCTGTATAAAGCACAGAGACTAGTAGCAATTAGATAGCGTAAACATAACAGATCTTTATCTTTTATTACAATAAATGATCTCAACAGTTTTAGAGCCTTTATTGCATCTAAAATATACTAACACTGTAAGTAAACGTTCTGTGAGGTAATAAACACACTGAGAGAGATATTTATCTTTTAATTGCAATAAATGACTTAAAACATTTATAGACATTTACCTGATTAAGCATCCACTTCAAACCAACGGCAGAAGTGCACTCGTTCTTAGAAGCACTACTCAACCAATCTAAATTATATACTTTGTCCAAGGTCTCGAAGATGGCGGACACATTAGCCCTCCTATCTTTAACCGAAAAGATCTCCCCATTGGAGCTTATGTTAGTATGATTGTTTAGTAAAGTCTCAAACCAACCGCTACCAGATCTCTGCATAGATAAAATGGCAAAATACCTAACAGGATTGCACGAACATTCCTCCCTAACACACACACATCAACACCATAAGCATTAGAACCAACAAAGACGACAAACAATCTCATTCTTACCTGTTGTATGTCTTGGGTTTAGGGTAATGTACATATGGTATGTCCCATGGTTCGATGTTAGGCTCTGGACAAGGCTTCTCAAACACTTCAACGTTCAAGAAACCGGCACTTGGGACAACACCGATTTGTTTAAGACAAATTGAGCAAATGTAGACAGCACAGACCATCACAAACATGAGAACGACCATTCTCAACACAAGTGGGGATTTTTTAGGGAGCTTGAAAACGAAACTATCCTGTAATTAAACAAATACATTAAGTGAGTTGTTTGCTTGTTTTAGAAACAAACGAAAAAAAAAAAACACAAATCAAGGGCTAACAACAACATGGGTATCACAAATTCAAAACTACTCGAGACCCTATATGCCTAAAGATTCGATTTTTCTAGAAACCCAGATCGAATCAATCGAAGGAGTCCTAAAAGAACCTAATTGGATTATAAGAAGATTAAACGGGGGAAAAGCTCCAGTACCCATAAAACAAAAAGGTACCTTTGGGATGAGAGAGTGTTCGTCGCCCATAGCTCCTTTGGTTTAGAGAGAGAGAGAGAGAGATTTAGAAAGGAAGAGAAGAGAGAAGCATTGAATTATTCAGACACACCCTCCAGCCAAAATAAATAAACACAATAATGAAAATCAAAAACACAAAAGTAGCTTTTCTCCTATCAGCCCATACAATAAGAAAGAAATTTTAAATAAAAAGAAAAACGAAGAAAACTCTCAGAATTTTTTTTTGATTTTGAAAACAAATGATTAGAGATACACGAGAAACGTTGTTTGTGGAGCTTTAGCTTTAGATGTTCGGCACTTGCAAAGAAGAAAAGAAGAAACTTTAGGGGAACCCACAAAATGAAACGACACCGTTCTACGACATGAACACAATGGAATCTTCCTTTCTAAGTTATTTTTATTTATTTCATATGATACTCCATTAGTTTACATTTAAGAAACAACAATATAGTAAGAGTATAATTAGCGTGCGCCCCATTCCATATTTTTAGGTTTGACTTGTGCTTTTCTTTTTTAGCTATTGGAATCTCGGATTCTCGGGGTACAGTTTGAATTAATCTACCAGATTTACTTTTATTTCCCCTGTACCACTAATTCTTTTTTCACTGTTCATACAACTCCACAACCGACAAACTTGCATGCTCAGTTCTGTAGAATTCAGAGGTGTTGCAACACAAGTAATAAATGTTATATTGAAAGAGAACCAAAACAAGCAACAAAATAGACTATAGTGTTTAGATAATCCAATATACGTAGAAGAAATGTATACAAGTTATGATAAGATCCCGTTTAAATTAAAGCAAAAAATGTTATGATAAGTTACCAACGGTGTCCTTTCAATGGTTGTTCTTCATCGATCTTATTTAGTTTCCGTTTGTGTCGGTCAGTTTTTCTGATTCTCAGAGACTGTCCATGTCGAGACTCCCTTAACCGCTGGGTTATTCGGTTAGGATGTGTCTCGTGCTTCCATGTGTTTGAGCCCGTTATCCTAACACTTGAACCAAGCGTGTGGGCGCTTTGCTCTTCTGGCTCGTGTTGTGGCCCGGAGTGCGAAGTGTGGAGTTGTGACTACTTCTCACCATGTTTTGTGCAGGTCTTTGGCATGTGGCTCCTTGGAGCCTTTTGTGTCTGAATAAATGCTCGGTCTTGTTGATGCAAGCGTACTAGGCCTCTAGAGAGGCTGTCTATTTGCGTTGGTGGATGCTCATGAATTCTACCTCAAGTTGTTCTTGGTCGAGCCAAACATTAAAAGCGGATGATTGGAGAGGCCAAAATTACCAGATTTTGTCTCTCGGATTAACTGTGGCTCTTCTTTTTATGGCAAGCGATTGTGCATATCAGTTGAGACCTCCGGTTGTGGTTTCTCCTTGTTGTGTTTGTCGCTGTTTTGTCAGGATTGAGTGGGTGTTTAAATTTTTTTTTTCTCTGTTTTTTGTTGCCATTGTACTTTTGTCAAAAACTGAAAATTGGTAATGATATCTTTACATTTTTACCAAAAAAAAGAGGTTACCAAATTAAGGTGAATATACATATCTTTACATTTTTGGAGTTCGTTCTATTATGCTTCTAGTTAGATTCTCAGTTGGAAGGGATGCTTGAGTCTACACAAATAAAAATGTGGATATATAAGCCCTTCTCATATTTAAGAAGACAAATTAAGGTGAATATACATATGAAATGGTAAAATTAGCTAAGTAAATGTTCACTGTTTGTTAAGATTGTCCCTTTAGACTAATTTCTTTTTTGTGCAAATTTTACCTATAATACCCTTATTGTTAGGAATTATCTTTATGGTTGACTTGATATTTATCTCTATGTTGTTGTTATCTCTATTTTAGAGATAGAGTCTATCTCATTCTTATGACGGTCTATATACTTGTATATATAGTCCTTGATATCAATGAGAATAAACAACACTTTCCACAACACGTTATCAGCATGATAGCCTCTAAAGCCCTAAAGCTAAATAAGCCAACGAAAATCACAAAAAAAAACCCTAATCTCTCTCTCGCTTCTTCCATCGACGGCAAACTTCAAACGGTTCGTTCTCTCAAACCGTGTGGACTCAGAAAAATTGTAATATATCAAATTGAAGCCCCGGACGAGAAGAAGAATTCTGTGAAAACGGTTTACCGATACGATCAGTGACGCGCCCTCACGCACGATTACAGTGAACGCCGCCAAGCTTTGAAAGCTGCATACGATTTCAAAAGCTAAGTTTTCTCATAAACCCTAAGTTTTTCATGAACCCTAATCTTCTTTATCTCACAGAATAGAGACTTTTGATGATATTTAATCTTTCTTAGCTTATAAACTTGATATCAGCTTGAACAAAATAACTCACGGATCAAGGAGGTTCATGGAAGCTTGTAACTCGTGAGGAACAACTCTAGGATCCCTCTCATGGTGGTCCAGTCAGATATAAAGGAGTTTCAAGGAAAGTTTCCTTATTTGATTGATTGAGAGTTTAGGTTGATAGAATTAAAAGTAAAACCTAAATCTCGAATTTAGAAAATTCCCTGAAGACATAAAACCTAAAATTTGGATGATATGAGAACTTAGGAAAATTTCTATTTTTCAAACTTTCCATTTTTGAAAGTTTCCATTTTTGAAATTTTCAATTTTTCAAAATTTCCATTTTTGAAAATTTCCATTTTGAAAGTGTCCATTTTGAAAGTTTCCATTTTTGACTTTCATGAATGTTAGGGTTATAGATTGATTTGTATACACACCCATAAACTTGAAATTGGAAATTTTAAAGGCTAAACCCTAAAATATGGATTGCTTGAAATTTTAGGAAAGTTTTCATTTTAATGATCTTATGAAAGTTAAGATGCTATATTGCTTGTGATCAAACTCACATGAACTTGGAAACTCTAAAATATAAGACCTGAAATTTTGACTGCATGAGTTCAGGAATATTTCCATTTTAAAACTTTAGGAATATTTTCATTTTTGAACATTTCCATTTTTGATCATATGCAAGCTAAGTTGATAGATTGTGTGTTCCATAAAATCTATCTCGAATATGAACCACCTAAAGGCCTTGAAACCTTAACTATGAAAACGTTAAGATGATCATTGAAACATTTCTTGACCGTGTGCATAGCTTATTTGATCAATGAAACATGTTTGATTGCTTGAATTGCATTATCACTCGACCGTGTGACTTTTGTATCATGCTCATGTTGTTCCCACACCATGGATTGTTGAAATCCTAGTTTCTAAATTAAACTTATAAGGGCCTTGAAACCCTAAGTACTATGATTAATAAAATCGGGTGGAGAAATTATTGATTGATTTTGATTAATCCATGAGAATTAAGATGCTAGAATTGTTTGATGCATCCATGATACACTAAGTAATAATATCCTTACCCGGTCTTGAATCCAACCGAGGTCTAAACCTTGTTGACCTTGGTCGCATATAGGATCACATGGTCGATTGGTTAATTGCTTGGTCGAGGATCAATAACTAAAACTCGACCTAGGATTGTTTTGCATCTCATCGTAGCAATCATACATGGCCGTATGGCCTTAACATATCGACCATACATATCTCACGTCCACATTGTTCAGCTTTGGTCAAAATAGAAATTCTTTTGGTCAAGTAACCAAATATGAAAAACCATGTGTGTTGACTGGTTGATTGTTTGAATTCTAAAATTCTTGAATTGGTCGATAATATGATCTTAAAAGTCGAAACAGTAAAGCTACATATAATCATTAGACACAAAGATTATCCTAAGATCAAACCTGATATATCTTATCTATACTCGACCTAAAACCCGTCTAGGACCTAACCACGTCCATAAAAATAGTCCACACGACCATAGGAACCATTATGGTCGCAGCCGTGGTTGATGAAAAAGACGTGGTCGAGGCCACTATAATGTGAGCCATGGTCGACCGAACCACTATAGCAAAGGCCGTGGATTTCAAACCCATTCAGGCCGTGGTCGAGACCAGAAACATGGTATTTCCATCAAAATTTTACTTTGCATAAATGCATATGGTCTGGCTATTAACAACTCATATGGTCGAGGTTAACAAACTCGGACCGTGGCCGTATAAACCACAATAACTGTGGTCGTGGACCCAAAATTTTGGCCATGGTCGAGGGCAAGTAAGCCGTGGTATTTCTAAACCACAACACCCGACCAACAAATCATTGAGCCATAGGTGTGGAAAATAAAACCATTTGGATAAAACATATAGAACTCCCAAACATCATTGTGACCTCTATCAAGAGAGTCCAAAAGGGAAGAATCTAAAACCCTATTTGGTCCAAGATGGCAATGGTGATAATCAAAATAAACTTATGAATTATGAAACATCTAGTTGTCTAAATGAATAAGCTAGATTTCGACAATAAGAGTTTATAAATGAGTGTATAGTCAGTCTAATAAGACCTACGGCCAAGACAGTGCCTAAAGGGCTAAAGAGATCCTAATGATCTACATTCACCCATAAGACCCATTGAGTTATAAGAACTTAAGTATGAATGGTTTCCCAAATAAAAAAACAATGGGTAAGAAAGGAAACAAAAGGGTTCCTTCAAAAGATTTGAAATAAAACCGCCCAAGACCGCATAATAATGTAGTCTAGACTATACTTATGTACTCTACTGATCTAAACTATGCTAAGGATCAGTATGTTAAGAGGCAGAAGAGCCATGGATACCCAAATTGGTATACCCACGAAATTACACTTAATGGCATGAATGGATTAGCCATCCAGACCTGAAACTTGATGCAAAGAATGTTAAAGAGCACATAAAGTTATCCCATAGTATCTCACATTGTGTTACATGTACACAAAGGGAAACTTACCAGGTTATAAAAGTCTCAAGCACCACGTGATTATAGTATATCCATGAGGGGGAGTGAGGACAAAACCTTGACCCATGAACATACTACAAATCCGTGTGACATGGTCTATGATCATAGTAGTAGACTCAGCTGGCCAAATTCCTTTTACTACAAAGGCCACTAACTAATGCTTGGAGACAGATTGAATTACATGTATAAGTTGAACATGCATCAAGCCATATAAGTGAGCATAGATATTCCCATCTCAGAGAAATACGGGTCATGACCAGACATAATAAAACCACCACATAACATATGTGCTTTTAAAGATAAAACCTGAGAAAATGATTGGGAATATATGTTGGATAGGGGTATGACTTTCTCCTACAAGTTTTAAGAAACCTTGAGCCAAATATGGGTGATAAGGCTAGGTTCACGGATTGCATGATTATGAATCCAACTATCCAACATCATAAGGAGAAAGATATAAGCTGGATATGATAAGAAAAAGAGAATGGTATTGACCATCATTGTCTTGGCAAGATCCTCGGACTTGAGAATATGATTTAAGACGTCTAAAGAAAGAAAAATTATGCAAAGCTAGCTAAATTAGATGCCAAACACATTGACCCGAGAAAAGAAAAATGAAGTCATACCAGCTTAGCACCAAACGAATTTGATGTCCTAGAGAGACACAATCAAGTTGCTACACAATTTGTTCCATAAGAAAAGAAACCTCGGAAAAGAGAAAGGGTGCATAAAATATGAAATCCGAGGTCAATAGGGAAACCAGACCAGACATAGAAATAAGGCCGGCCGGCTGAAACATCTAAGGTACCAGACCATGTAGCTTGGGACGCCAAGCTGCTAGGTATTGAAGGTCCTAGATAAAAAGATCTCAAATCGATTGGATCATGTTTGGAATACAATGGAACGCAGAAAGGGTATCGATACCAATGATGTATTTACATATAAGAATGCGCAAGATAAGTAGCACTTGATCATAAAGATATAAGCGAGGATCATGAACCCACGTAAGAGTACTCATAAAGATAAAAAGAAATCGTGGGGTTAGAATATATAAAGAGTGATGGGCGTATTGGCCATATAGAAACGCCATCAGATAAACCAGTGATGAATAAAGATCTTGTGAGAAAACTGTGAGATAAAGAACATTCAAGCATGGCTTAATGGCACAAGGATACTCACAAAGATTAAAGAAAAGTTTATAAAGGAGATATACTCCAATGTGGTGGAGGCTACTAATTTGGCAAAGTCTGGTCATAGATTAAAGTATGTAAAAGTAGCATATGGTTCACTGGATAAAACAAAATTAAAGGTACCAAAAGAGATAAGAAAGATGAGAAAGAAATTTTCTATAATGAAACAAAGCAGCTGCAAGTAATATGAAAAACTAATACTTGGTTCAATCAGTCTGTATATCTTTACAGAAGATATTATAATTTCTTGTGTGTACATATGATTGCAGAAACATCGAACTGCAATATATTAGCCATTCATTTGTAAGATATGAACATGTATGGGCATAGTCAATGACCTAATATATGTACTTATGTACGTGGTTTGGTCCACTACAAGAAGGTCATGAGATGCCATCAAAGAAAGTATAGATTGCGATGAGTTTTAAAGTAACAAGGTTAAAGTGTGGGACTGCAATGAAAGCACGAGACATTATGGTTATATCAGGGGATAAAAGAGAACCATAATAGCCTAAGAGAGTGAACAGAAGTGTGTCTGGTCGTGGCCCAATAGATATGGATATTGCTAAAAGGCAAGAAAGATCTAAAACCGGACGAAGACCCATATGGTCTGGAGAAGGAAAATAAAGATCCACATTATGGTAGATCACAAATATAACTATGCCTAACGGTGGTACGGTTATATCCTAGTGTTTAATAAGCAGACCATGACGGCAACATCATCCAATCACACAGAGATAATATTATAAATGAAGCAAGTCGTGAGTGTGTGTGATTAAGGTAATTGACCCAACATGGATGAGCCAGTTGTGAGATGTCTGAAGACAATGAACCAGCCGTGGTGTATGAAGACAATGCAACATGTATTGTACATCTCAAAGATGGCTACATCAAGGGAGATAAGACGAAGCACATTCTGTCCAAGTTCTTCTTTGCCCACGAGCTCCAGAAGGCAGGCGAAATTGAAGTAGTACAAGTGACATCAAGCGAGAATTCATCTGATCTATTCACTAAGTCATTGCCTACCTCGACGTTCAAGAAGCTCATACATCATATAGGGATGCGCCGACTAAAAGACCTTCAGGGATGCATTCATCAGGGGGAGTTACATGTGTTGTACTCTTTTTCCTGTCATGGCTTCCCTTTTTACCACATTGGGTTTTGGGTTTACCAGGAGAGGTTTTAATGAGGCAACATCCAAAGCATGTAACAATCTTTGAACCAGACGCGTCAACCAAGGGGGAGTGTTAGGAATTATCTTTATGGTTGACTTGATATTTATCTCTATTTTGTTGTTATCTCTATCTTAGAGATAGAGTCAATCTCATTCTTATGACGGTCTATATACTTGTATATATAGTCCTTGATATCAATGAGAATAAACAACACTTTCCATAACACTTATTTAATTATGAAAATAATTGAAATAAATAGTTTTATTGGCCAAAAAATTAGGAAAAATAGGAAAATGTGAAGAAATACGTACACTTTTATAGAAATAATTTTATATTCTGTGAAGTGGAAAATGAAATCCACTACTTTCATTAATTCTACTAAAACTAGAATAAAAGTTCTACGTATATTACAGTAATCTAGAAATATTTAGAATACACATTCTGCACTTTGCCCATCACTCTAAAACACGTAGAATACATAATGTACCAATTATATCAAATCTAAAATGTGTAGAAGTTGGTTTCAAACATATTTAGTGTATTCTACAGAAAGTAAAATACATATTCTACGGATAAGTATGAGCAGTTTCGAAAATATAGGAAGAAAATATTTGAAAATATTATGTTTCCATATTTGTAAAATTCGAATATTTTCACGAAAAAAGAACCAAAAAATTGTGGTTTGATCGCCAACGTTTTCTTCAACCACTTCTCTTCCATATTTCCTTGATTTTTCACAAGCTTTTCAACAATTTTTCTTCAACGATGCATATCTATGCCTATTGTGGTGTATGGGAATTGGTTGCAGCCTCAGAATGGAGTTTCTCTGTCGATGAAAAGAAAGGGGCAAGGTTACTTGATTTGGAATTGAGGTTCTCTCTGGAAGAGGTACAGAAAATCGTTTTAGAAGATTTTGGTTTTGAAGAAGCGGATGTGGATTTGGAGTTGAGTTATCTACCTATTGGGTTGATCATCTCATCAGGATGTCCACCGGTGATCATTGGAAACTCACGCCAACTTCAAAATTTTCTAGAGTTTATAAAGAAAAATCAGTCAACTCAATTATGTGTTTCCTATAAAGCTAAGCAAGGGAATCCAAATAAAGTCGCTCTTGATCTTAATAAGGTACCAACTGATTCTACTACTGGTGAAGAGGAGGAGCACTATTCTCGTGATAATGGGGGCACTTCAAGCAAGGTTAAGGATGATAAGCATAAGGAGAAAAAGAAAGGAAAGATGAAGCAAGAAGTCGTTGATGGAGATGATTATGATGAAGCCATCATCTCTGAAAAAGAAAACCGAGACACTTTGGCAAACAATTATGTGCTCAAGTTGGTTAAGAAAGGAGATCTTTTCCTCAACAAAACAGTATTGAAGGCGAGGTTTGAGTTATGTGCAATGAAGCATAACTTTGACTACAAAGTTATCAAATCCAACAAATCAATTTGGTGTATTAGATGCGTGGATAATGCTTGCAATTGGGGTGCTCGAGCAGAGTGTTTGAAGGGCTCTACATATCTTATTATTAACAAGTATGTTGGTGAACATTCATGCGCACCTTCTAGCAGAACGAAGTTTGGTAAGACAGCTTTAGCGAAAACAATAGGGGGTTTGATCATGCATAAGTATGAGGTGTCAAAGAAGGGCCTAAAGCGAACGACATTATTCAGATTATGCGTACCGATTATGGATGTGAGATCTCAAAATATTTAGCATGGGATGCTCGTGAATTTGCAGTCGGCGGTGTCAGAGGTATTCTAGAACTATGTTATGGGAAAATACCAAAATACTTGCACATGTTGGGAAAGGCTAATCCGGGTACACATTCTTCTTATGAGACTGACGTTAATGGTAGATTTCTCTATCTGTTTATAGCGTTTGGTCAATCGATTAGAGGCTTTAGCAAAGTCATGAGGCGTGTTATTTTTGTCGATGGAACATTCTTGAAGAGTAAATTCAAAGGGGTGCTACTAGTTGCAACTGCTTTAGATGGAAATTCAAATTTGTATCCCATTGCGTTCGGGATAGTAGACTCTGAGAATGATCAATCTTGGGATTGGTTTATGAGACAGTTAAGAGTTGTTGTTGCTGATGATAACGGGTTGGCTTTTATTTCGGATAGACAAGGATCTATAGCGAAGGCAATTGAGAACGTGTATCCGCTAGCGAGACATGGTATTTGTATTCATCATCTGTTGAATAATGTGGTAACATATTTCAGGGGGAAAGGCTTAGCTGGATTGGTTTCTAAGGCTTCGAAAGCTTATAGAGTGGCTGATTTCAAGAAGACGTTTGCTCATGTTTGCAATATCAGTCCAACAATTGGAAATTATCTTATGGAAGCGAATGTGAAAAAGTGGGTTAGATGTCAATTTATTGGATACATGTATGACATTAGGACAACTAATCCTGCTGAGTCTTTAAATTCTGCCTTGCGTACGCCTAGAGAGTTTCCCGTAATTCCTTTGTTGGACAGTATTAGAGAAATGTTGACACGCTGGTTTTTTAAGCGGAAGACATTGATTTCAAAGCATACGCATCCTTTGACCATATATGTGGAAGAAAAGATTGATAAGAGAATCGAGAAGGGAAAAACTTTTGTTGTTTACCCTGTTACCAATAATCAGCTGCTTGTTAAAGGTGATACGATTGACTGCTTAGTTGATCTGGATAAACGGACTTGTTCTTGTGGGAAGTATGACCTCTTAAAGATCCTTTGTAGACACGCGATAAAAGCTGGCTTCTATGTTGGGATGGAAGCACATACATTGACTGATTTTATGTACACAACAGCAGCTTGGAGAGAAGCTTATCAAGAAAGTATAAATCCCATTAATGTTCCTGAAGATGCTTGGTGCGTCCCAGAAGATGTGGAAAAATCTGAAGTGCTACCACCTGAGACAAGAAAGTCTCTTGGAAGAAAAAAGAAACGCAGATATGAAACCGTTGAAGACAAAATTCGATCATCACAAGAATCGCAGAGGGGTCAGGTTCACAAGTGCAGTAGATGTGGTGTTGCTGGCCACAACAGAGCAACTTGCAAGATGCCAATATAATCGATTTCTTTGATGTGTCTTGGCGACTCTGTTTCAAAATTTTAGACTACATTTTCTTGATTAGTAGTTACTTTGTTTCAGTTTCTTTGATTCAATTTATTAGACATGTTTAAGTTTCATTGTTAACGTTATTCTAGTATCAAAGAAGCTTATCAAGAACCCATAAATCCCATGTTATTTCAATATCAAAGAAGCTTATCAAGAAAGCATAAATCCCATTGGAGGTTTGGAAAAAATCGCAAGAACCAATACATCAAATTCATTCATTTTTGTTCTTTAATTTTCTAAAAAGCCATACAATGGATCCTAAACAACCTTCATCAGGGTAATTTTTCTGTTTCATAACTTTTGCTTCCACGGTTTCCTTTAAACTCCTTTTCAAATCTTCAATTTCTTCAGCAATTTTCCGTTGCTCAACATCTACCCTTTGAATCTCATCAAGGAAAGCTTCATCACACCACTTAAATAAATGGTTTTCCATCTTTCGCTACATAAAAACCCATACAAATCAAAACAAATCAAATCGAGTCAAGTGAAGAATCAAGAATTGATACCTTTAACCCATTCTCGCATCTATAGAATTTTTTGTACGGGTTTTCATTTGTTTTTGAGTGTAATATCACAACCTTATGTCCACACCAACATCTAGATGGGACTCCTTCAAAAAATCGTCTCTGTGTAATCATTTTCGAGAGAGTCAGACAAACGGCGATACACCAAGTTAAAGGTCGGAGATAAATAGTCAGGGCTTTATGAGGCTCGGGGTTTAGGTTAAATCTGGGTCCAGTTAACTTAAAATATGGTGTAGAGGCTCATTTAGGGTATAAGGTTTTAAAGTCATTTAGGGTATAAGGTTTTACAAATAACTCGTTTAGGGTATAAGGTGTTTACAAATAACTCGCTTAAGTTAACAGTAAAATTCGTTTAAAGATGTGGGCATAGGTCATGTATAAAACAACAACTGAATAATTAGTAAATTCTAAGAACTGTTAGTTAACAATAAAACATAAAAATCAGACAATCTTAATACACTTCCCAGACTTATATTTAGGAGGCTCATACTTTGACATCCTCTGAATGAACTCTAGATCATTAGCTGCTTCCCATAGATCCCACATAATTTTTATCCGAGCTCCCCTGATGTTATCATCATCCACCAATGACATGTCCAACCCAAGCAAGTGGCATTCGATGTATTTTATAGTATACACACCACAATGACAATTATGTCGGTTAAGAGCAGGCATAGGGACATAAGAAACCGTGTAAGGAGTGATGTTGAGATGCTTTTGCACTCTTAGTGACTGAACGGCCTTGACAATCCGAGGTACAAGATGTGTGAATGCTTCCACTTCCTTGATCTTCTTTTTACCCCCGCAATCAAACACATCGATATGCCTAGTCGCAAAACTGATGCATAAAGCGATCCACTGGTTGCGATTGACCCACACAGGAACATACATCCGATCCACATCCACATTCCACAATTTCCGTGTTCTACCATGAGAAGGCAGTTCACCTTTACCGTATTCCAGTAATAAAGGATCCATCGTGTACTTCTTAATACCCAACACGAACCTCTTGTACTCAGAAGCGATGAGGTCGCTGAAAACGCATGTCATGAAAGCAATACGATCTTGTTTCCATCGTCGGAGTGTTGTTCTTTCCCAGAACAAGTACATGACATCATTAATTTCCTACAACAACAAGGCTGTTGTTAATCAACACTTAATTAAATAGATAAAGTCGTTAGTTGAATTCTTACATGATTGTGAAGCCAACTGCTTGCACTCATAATACGAGCACATAATTCCCCGTTTAACATAGCAGGACCAATCCGTATAGCTCTGCAATCAACATAGGGAATACTAACTGACGTTCACCATAGAATGGTAATCAACTTAATATGTACAAAAGAATAACTTACGTTCGTGTATCTTGCCAGTTCTGCATCTTTTCAAATTTTTCGGTACACACATACACCAAGCTATGATCAGGATCTTCTTCACCGGCTAACTCTACATTTTGATCATCTAATTGCAATGATGACGTCTTCAATGCTTGTCCAGGTTCCAGCCAATCTAGTGTATCTTTGGTTTTAGTTTGAGAAGGA
This sequence comes from Moricandia arvensis, assembly GCA_905132765.1. Lineage (NCBI taxonomy): Eukaryota > Viridiplantae > Streptophyta > Magnoliopsida > Brassicales > Brassicaceae > Moricandia > Moricandia arvensis. The sequence continues at coordinate 62,030 of CAJHQP010003319.1, forward strand.
TCGAACCCTTTAACAAATGTGGCTTGTGAAAGGTTATTCAAACAACTTTCCAAATAATCTTCATCATCCATCTGAAGATCTATAGCTGAAGACTGAGTCAAGTTTAAGTTTTTATTTTTCCCAACCTGATGACAAACAAAACAAAAGGAATTTGGTACTTGTGTTTAAGACAATAAGCCGAGAATTATCATTTTACAAAAGGATTTTGGTACTTATAGACAGCTTTCTACATAAACATCACATATTACACAACCAAAGTTACTACATAAACATCACATTACAAAGGCAAAACACTACATATTATACAAACGAAATGTGATGCCCCACCTAGTTCGAAGTTCCAGCAACCTAGCTCCAAAAAACTACTTCCAAGTTGCAACAAATCTTAGTTCTTTCTCTTACGGGTTACCTTTCGCTTTGATGGAGCTGGGTCTATTTTGCTCTTGCTAGGACTTGTATCTACTTTGCTCTTACCAGAATCGTTTTCTTGATCAGCCTTCGCCAGTCTACTGAACAATAAAGTTGTCTTGAGCTGTGTAACCTCACTTTCCATCTTCCCCAATTTGCCGGTTACCTCTGTCTCAAACTTGTCCATTTTATCTGAGAATTGTTGAATGATTTTCTCCTCAAAAGTAGTAAAAGAAGCTTGTACCAATCCCTCCAAAAACTTCTTCAAATCTGTGTCACTGCTTCCCTTCGTTGAAGAAGCTAGATGGCAGAATAACTTATTTTTCCTTGCATCTGCTCCTCGGTCCACATGTTTTCTCTTGTTACTTCCTGAAACATTAGTCCTCCCATCCACATCCCCTGCAATTTGACTACTCTCGCCAATCTCAGTTTCAGGTTCCTCCTCTCCTTCCCCTTCCTCCTCGCCTTCCTCTTCATTACCATCTACTACTCCCCAAACATGATTGCTCCAATCATATTTTGCTTGAATCATATCCACAATGTGATCCACTCTTTCATCTTTCTTCTCATCCTTCCTTACAATATCAATAGCCAAAGGGACCACTCCATCTACATGGAATTCCATGACTGAATGCAATATTCCCTACAAGACATTCGAATCATTAGAAAAATGAACTAGACAATCAAAACATGTTTAAAGAACAATAAAATTCATACCTTCACTGGAAATAGAGTCTCAAGGCTAATGATGTCTTGATAGGAACATTTAGCACATCCGGTCCAATTACCACACATAGGACCTATGAAATTATCGCTGACTTTTGTGCCACAAATCTCTCCAAAAGCAGGAATAGCTTCCATGATCCAAATCTGGAAACCAAATAAGAACCTTCCATCAGGTAACCCTCCTTCTGCTCCAATTTATCTCTTGTTTTATCAATCGACTTCAGAAGGAAGTCGTACGAGTATAGACCCCACGGATACATCCTAAGCTTCTCTAAATCCATCGCCAACTTCATGTAAAGATGTGGGAAATGTGCCTTCTCATCCCTCCCCATCACCACACCCATAATGACACAAAGATAGACTAGCCTCCCCCTATCAACCCAAGTCCAGCTACTGCTCTCTTCCAAATACGTTTCTTTTATCATCTTCAAGTTGATCTTCCCACCCGTCTTTATCAGCTTGCTCCAAAAACCTCCGTCATCTTTCCATTTCATAAGAAATTTGTTCTTCTCTTCCTTCACTTTCAGACCAGTGACAGCGTGATACTCTTGCAATCCAAAACGCAGAGGCGTCCTCGCAAATGTGAACCACTTCTCATGTTTTTTACTTGTCATCAACTCCTTACACAAGAAAGAGTGTACCAGCCTCGCCAAGAACTTCAGACCATTCTCCTCAATAGCCATAATATGCGAGAATAGTATATCTTTCCTCACTTCCTCGAATTCTGGTTTCAAGGTTTTCCTCAGCAACTCAAGAAGTCCCAGTCGACAACTGTTATTTATCTTCTTAACCTGAGGTTCCAAGCCCTCTGCTTATAGACGCCTAGGCAACTCCAACGCCATATCTGGAACACAAAAAAAACATTAGATATCAAGTGAACATCGACTATAAACTTCAGTAGCTACATTCTAAACGAGTTAAGGTGATTACCAATTCTTCAATGAAAAGAGTACAAATTCTTCACTACTTACTAGCTAAATTCTAGCTATTGGTAACTGATAGTGTACGTATAATAGTGTTAAGCTATATTTTCCTAAGTAGTTAAGGACATTATGTATAATAGTGTACGTATTAAGCTACATTCTATAAGGAAGCGATCATCGACTTTATTAGACATGGGTACACCACTAGCTTGTGAAAGGTTATTCTACACGAGTTAAGCTACATTCTAGCTACTGGTAATTGAATATTGAATGTAGCTAGTACATAGCTTTAGGGATTACTATAGAATGGTAATCAATCTATTACTAGCTATAATCAACTTATTACTAGCTACAAACATAAATAAAAACCAGAAAAATTGAAATAAAAAGAAGAAGATTTGAAGGCCATTACCTTAGACCGTAGAATCGAGAAGGGAAATCGGCGAACACTAACACCGGAACAACGATGGCTTCGCCGGTGGGGGTGGGAGGGTTAGATTTTGTCGCAACGGAGGGAAGAAGGGAGAGAGAGGAGGAGAGAACTTTTCGGGGGCGAAGGGGCTTCGCCGGTGGGGGGGGGGTTAGGGTTTGTCGCAACCGAGAGAAGAAGGGATAGAGAGGAGGAGAGAACTCATCGGGGGCGGAGGGGCTTCACCGGTGGGGGGGGGTTAGGGTTTGTCGCAACCGAGAGAAGAAGGGAGAGAGAGGAGGAGAGAACTCGCTGGGGGCGGAGGGGCTTCGCCGGTGGGGGGTTATCGCAACCGACAGAAGAAGGGAGAGAGGAGGAGAGAACTCGTCGGGGGCGGAGGGGGGATTAAGGGTTCGTCCTAACGGACGAAGGGAGAGATGCCTTCTTCGGTGGGGGAGGACACTCAGGCTTCGTCGAAACTGAGAGAGAAACAGAGAGAGAGGCGGAGATGGTTTCTTCGGAGGTGGAGGGGGGGACCGTCTTGTTCGCTACCGAGAGAGAAAGGGAAACAGAGTTCGTCGAGGGAGGGGTGGAATTAGGTTTAGGTTAAGATTTTTTTTTATTAACTTATTATTTATTATAATAATATAGTTTATTATATATTAAATATATCTAAACATATTAAAACTGTTTAATAAATATAATTACGAATTTTAATTAGAATTTTGAGGGTATTATTGTCATTATTGAAATGATTAGCTTAATGGGACAATTAATACGTGTATTTAGTCTAAATGAACAATCTTACTGTTTTTTGACCTTAAAAAACAATTTTCCCAAAATATATCTACACATCTACATACTCTTATAGTTAATTCATACTTATTGACATTGTATCTAAGTCAAATGCAAACTAGTTTAACCGCTCGAATAGCATGTTTCAGTTGTTATATTGAACCTACATTCAAATATAACATTTCATTAAAGGTACAATAAGGATAAAAGAGAACTTTGCAGTTCTTGGTATCTAATCTTGAGCTTACAACTTGGCGTAGAATAAAGGCCTATTTAATAGCCATAAAAGAAGAAGTAATTAGGTGATCATGCATAAAACTGTTATAATTGGGTATTTGGCTGGCGTGAGTGGGCGATATTATCTTATTTTCCTCGGGACTGAACTGTTTGGGGTTAAGCTTCTCGAGAATTGGTTTCGTAGGCATGTAGGCATGTAGGCATGTAGGCAAGTCAGGTGAGGCCACTTGGTGTCAATATTCTGTCGGACATATATTATGTTGATGCAAAACTTTTCGTAGCGATATGTGTAAGAAATATTCCAGGAGCTCCATTACCAAACCGCCCAGCCTATAGGGTGAACCCGGAGGAAGCCAAAGAACTAGAGAAGCAGGTGCAAGACTTGATGGATAAGGGATACATCAGGGAGAGTCTAAGCCCTTGTGCTGTTCCTGTTCTATTGGTGCCAAAGAAAGATGGGACTTGGAGGATGTGTGTAGACTGCCGTGCCATCAACAACATAACCATCAAGTATAGACACCTAATACCAAGACTTGATGACATGCTGGATGAGCTCAGTGGTGCCACTATCTTCTCCAAGATAGACCTGAAGAATGGTTATCACCAAGTTAGAATGAAGGAAGGTGATGAGTGGAAGACTGCCTTTAAAACCAAAAGGGGACTCTATGAGTGGCTAGTCATGCCATTTGGCCTCACCAATGCCCCAAGCACCTTCATGCGCCTCATGAACCATGTCTTAAGGGCATACATCTGTAAGTTTGTAGTTGTTTACTTTGATGATATTTTGATCTATAGCACTAGCTTCAAAGATCATCTTAAACATCTTGAAAAGGTTTTGGAAACACTGCGCCTAGAACATCTATATGCTAACCTTAAGAAGTGTATCTTTTGCACTGATCAACTAGTATTCCTAGGCTTTGTTGTTAGTTCACAGGGACTGAAAGTAGATGAGGAGAAGATCAAAGCAGTACAAGATTGGCCTACCCCAACCACCATTGGACATGTGAGAAGTTTCCACGGTTTGGCCAGCTTCTATAGGAGGTTTGTCAAAGACTTCAGTACCATAGCAGCCCCACTGACATCAGTGATCAAGAAGGATGTTGCCTTCAAATGGGGAACTGAACAGGAAGAAGCTTTTCAAAAACTTAAAACTAGCTTAACTAATGCTCCTGTTTTGGTTTTGCCTAACTTCGACAAAACTTTTGAGATTGAATGTGATGCCTCAGGAACAGGTGTGGGAGCCGTGTTAACTCAAGGAGGAAAACCAGTAGTATTCTTCAGTGAGAAACTACATGGAGCAACCCTCAACTACCCCACCTATGACAAGGAACTGTATGCTCTAGTGAGGTCACTAGAAACTTGGTAACACTACCTCTTATCCAAGGAGTTTGTGATCCACACTGACCATGAGACACTCAAGTATCTGAGGGGACAAAACACTTTGAAGAAGAGACATGCTCGTTGGTTAGAGTTTGTAGAATCATTTCCCTATGTGATCAAGTACAAGAAGGGGAAGGAGAACATTGTAGCTGATGCCTTATCCAGGAGACATGCACTTATATCACTGATGGAGGCTAAGGTTATGGGTTTTGAACACATCAAGGATCAGTATGGTGAGGATCCTGACTTTGGAGACATCTACAAGCAGTGTAGACAAGGAGCATTTGGGTCCTTCTTTCAGCAAGATGAGTTCCTTTTCAGGGATAAGAGACTATGTATTCCACAAGGATCAATGCGTGATCTGATCCTGAGAGAAGCACATGGAGGGGGACTCATGGGACATTTTGGCCGTGACAAGACACTAAGCATTGTAGCTGAGCATTTCTTCTGGCCACATTTGAGGAGAGATGTAGAGAGGTTCTGTGCAAGGTGCATCATTTGTCTCAAGGCAAAGTCCAGGTTACATCCTCATGGATTATACATCCCTTTTCCTATTCCTGACCTACCTTGGGTAGACATTTCCATGGATTTTGTTCTAGGATTGCCAAAGATCAGAAACAAGGATTCCATCTTTGTGGTAGTAGACCGGTTCTCTAAGATGGCACACTTCATTCCTTGCAACAAAACCAATGATGCATCCCAAACTGCTGACTTATTCTTCAAGGAAGTGGTGAAACTTCATGGCATCCCTAGAACCATTGTTTCTGACCGAGACACCAAGTTCTTGAGCCACTTTTGGAGAACACTTTGGAGGAAGCTGGGAACTAAGCTGCTCTTCTCCACAACCTGCCATCCCCAAACTGATGGTCAGACTGAGGTTGTGAACCGCACACTCTCCACACTATTGAGAGCCACGGTTGGTAAGAACTTGAGGAATTGGCTTGATTGTCTACCTTTCATTGAGTTTTCTTACAACCGAGTTCCACATTCTACTACTAAGCTATCACCTTTTGAGATTGTGTATGGGTTTAAGCCAACAACACCTCTGGATCTCCTACCTATTCCCCACAAGGACCAGATGATTAGTCAAGAAGGAGAGACCAAGGCCGAGTTGATGCAGAAGATTCATGAGAAGGTCAAGGCTAACTTAGAGCACCAGAATGAGTTGAACAAGAAGCAAGCTGATAAGGGCAGAAAGGAGGTTTCTTTTGAACCAGGAGATTGGGTTTGGTTACACATGAGATCGGAAAGGTTCCCTAACCAGAGGAAGTCCAAGCTATCCCCTAGAGGAGATGGCCCTTTCAAAGTCCTGAAGAAGATCAATGACAATGCATACCAGCTGGAGCTGCCAGGTGAGTTAAATGTATCTTCTACATTCAATGTGTCTGATCTATCTTATTTTCATGCAGATGAAACTGTTCTGAGGTCAGAACCTTCTCAAGAGGGAGAGAATGATGAGGACATAGAACCAGACATCAACATCCCCACCCTAAGACAAGCACCAAGAACAAGATCAGGAACCAAGGGGGTGATTGCAAGCTTCTGTGAAGCCATTGAAGGATTGTTTGCCAAGGCTAATAGCAACCCCAACTTTGATGACATCACAAACCGTCTAGACAAGCTCTCCATTTCCGGATCAGAGGTTATGAAGACTCAACCTTATGTTATACAAGACGGTCCAAAAGATAATGCTATCCTATGGTCTATCATTCCGCATAAAGAGATGGTTTCCTTATTCACCATCTCCCCACTTAAGTGAAACGGTGAGTATCAAGGGGAAGAGGCAAGCTTTCTAAACGACAACACTTCACACTTCTGCTCTTCTCCTAACCCCAACGGCTACCTTACCACAATTCAAATCCACCAGAAAGGTAAGTAAGGTAAGCATATTTCAATATTTTATTTACTTGATTTTCCTTGCAGGTTTTGGGTCTTTTATTTATTTCATTTTCGAATAAACCAGGCATTGTTTAGCCTTTGCTTTTTATTAGGTCCTAAGATTGAGTCATTGTATTAAATTTGCTTCAAAGACCCCTAGAAGGGCATAGCTGCATCGGCGAGTATATAAGCCCCTATAAGCAGCCTTGTATTCTTTAACCTTTATGAAATATATGAGTCAGTTTGCCCTAGCAACTAAAACCCTAAAGTCTTTCGTGTGTGTGTGAGAAGCCGCATAGAGAGCAACCAGTCTTATCAAGCTCATCCCCATAGAGTTTGTGGCGACTTTCGATCCATCGGATTGAGTTCATCAATCTATTCACTCCATCTCCATCCCTTGTCCTTGTTGAGTTGTTTATACGAACAAGCAGCTTGGATCCACACTCCATCTTCACGCCATCCTCCATCCAGTGAGATAGCAAGTTGGTTACACGACCATTTGTTGTTTCCCATCCCCCACTGATCCGTTCTAAGAGCAATCAAGCCGGTTATCATCAAATTCCATTCCATCCGCAAGAACTCATTCCATTCTCACCTCCATCCATCCACCAAAGCTTGATACTCATCCTCTATCCATCCAGTGTGAGAAGGGTGCTTCCCGT
>CAJHQP010003320.1:0-69429 GCA_905132765.1 Moricandia arvensis
TTTAAATTTGGGCCTATTAACCAATGTTGTGATTAAATATAAAACATGTTACTTATAATATTTTTATGAAACCATTATTAGAGACATTTAAGGTTCAAAATTCATTTAAGATTCCTGCAAATCTTTTGGTAACAGTATTAGATTTAAAATAACAGTATTAGATTTAAAAGAAATATTTTGACTGACTTTAATATTCAACATACATTTTTCGTGAACTCATTAACTAATATATTGGTCTCTGAATTTGGTGACCAACAATTAGATATTTTTATAGATATGTTACAGTTTTGCACCTATGCTAACCAAGGTGTATAAATTTAAATGGACATACTTTTCATTAGAAAATAACAATAGTACATACGGCATTCTAAAGAAAACAATGGTATATTTGATTTAATCGTTTTCACCCAAAAACATAGAATATATACTTTTTATGATATTACTTTATAATTAACATGTAAATGTTTGGATGTTTTATAATTTGAATAGCATTTGTCCTTAATTTTTCATAATATAAATATTATTGTATACATAAAAATTGTCATAAACCAAATAAACTGAGAAATAACATTTTTATCAAACCAATCGATATGAGGCTGATTATACAAATGAATTATCTTATTTAAAAATATATATATAAATTGTGTAAATTTAATTATATATATACTTTACAAGCAAATGTTATTATAAAATACATATGTATAAGATTTCTAATTTTCAGTAAATAAATTTTGAATAAAAATTAATCATGTGCCTTAAAGTGCAGATAAAATCTAATAATAAAAGTTATTATTAGATAAATGATAAAAATATATAAAAAATTAAAATAAGTAAATATTTAAATATTTATTATGAATTATCAAATTAAATTTTAAATAACCCAAAAAAAAACATTGAAAAAATCTAATAACATGTGAACAATAAAAGTAAACTAAATAATAAATAAACTATCATATTTATTTCAAACTTAAATCACTAAAATGTAGTAACTGTACACGAATCATTGATGGTCAATCTATTTCTATTTTAGTATGTTGCATCTCAAATATTGATCCATTACGCACAACAAAATGATAAATTAGTTTAATTAAAATTTATATTGCTAACTTTCTTACAATTGGAGTATCATATTCATAACATATCAATCATTAATCTAAACATTCAAGAATTATAAATACTTTATATATGACTATTTAAATCAAATTGTATTACATAATGGACCACCCATCGGTTTAATTGGTAGTCAAGTTACATGATTTGGATTTTTAGGCGGATCTTATAAAATAATTTAAAGAAAGATTTTATAAAAAAAATGGATTACATATAATGCCATTGGTTTTACTGACTGAATCACGGGTCTAGATTGGGTTTCAAAACACTGAATATATCGCTTCATATGTAACATTTAAATGTAAATATACTATTAAAAATAAAAATTTCTATCATATAAATTTTAGTTTATTTGAAAAATAATCCCGCCCTTCAAAGGGCGGATCAGAATCTAGTAATAATTAAAATTGAGATTAGAGAAAGAGTCAAAAGGTTGGGACGATGCACACTGAATCAATCCCCACGATAAAAACATTCAAAACATATGTCTTCTTTGACTTGTATTACTTTTAAATATTCCAGACTCGGGAAAAAAAAATTATGTATTATGAAATGAAATTGTGGATGAGAATGATATTTGTAACATGCAAATCTTATAAGCTCGAATTTTAGTTATATTTTTTAGACTTTTCAAATATACCATATTAGAGTTATAGATTAGTAGTTGTTATAAATAAAAACATTACACATTTGACTACACCTTCCTTTAATACTTGAGTAATACATATTAAAAAAAAAACTTGAGTAATACATACTTTTATAAGTTTTTTTGGGGGCAAAAGTATTATATGCAGGTTGTTTTTGATGGCTTTTGCTGCAAAAAAAAAAAAATCAAGATGGCTCTTCTTACAAAATCAAGAAAGCCAATTTGACATTTTCCTTGGTCTAAACAACCTACTATTTGAAAAGCTTTAAGGGAATTTTGAAAGAAGCAAAAAATACAAGAATAATAGCACACAGATTTTGAAGAGTATGAGATAGTAACACACAACAGAGCAGCCACCATGCTTGCCATCTTTGGTCCTACTCCATATTTATTCATAATTTCATCTTCATTCTTATCTCTACTATTCCTTTTATTTATTTTTTCTACTAACTGTTTTTATTTTCTTGGGTTTTCATATTTTTAGCATATAGTCTCACAAGAAAAATGTAGTGGTACAAGAAAGGCTCATCAATTCTAGATATTTTATAATGGCTGAAGTTTGTAAAAAAAAAAAAATGAAAGGTTAGTTAGAAGCAATTAATTGCATGTTTTCAAAATATAACATGAATGGTATGTTGTTCTTCTTTGGAAAGTGAGCTCACAAGCATGTCAAAAACAAAAAGCTCTTCCCAATCCTGAATACTAAAGTCATTTTCAGTTTTACTTTATAATTTACTCTAAAATAAAGTGAGAAATAGTGATGAACAAAAGATAAATGTTACTTTGTAAGTGGAGTAATATTTTTATTTTTTTCTCATTACTCTATTTTCTACTCTATATTTGAGTAAAATGGAGTAAATTATAGATTAGGAATGGAGATGCTCTAATTGTTGTTAGTCGGCCAAAACTTGTTTTTACTGTGTTACAACTTTAGACTAATCAAATTATATTATATCTCAATGAATCATAAGAAAATATTGGTAAGTTGATTGATAAATGTTGAAAATGTAATTATGACTCATTTGTTTTCCCTCTTAACTTTTAATGTCAAGGGAGGTGAAAGGAAAACGAATCATTAAGCTACATGCAATGAATCCAAATAACATCACAAGCAGATGCATGAATTTTGATTTCTTCTTTTTTTCTGTTATCATCCTTTTAATTTCCTTTTCAGCCTTGGTCATATCTTTGATCAGACTACATTACAAACCTGAATAAAAATCTACAAAAGTATATGTCCCCATATCCTTATCTTTATCTCAAGGAAAAAAAAACTATGACACTGTAGAAGAATTAGTTTAAGAATTGGTTCCTTGATTAATTAATGCATATGATTGAATACATTAATTATATACGGATTAGGTGATGGAACATCCATGGTTGTAGTACCTAATAACCAGTACCGTTTAACAATGCAAGCATACCTCGATAAATTTGTAAGTAATAAACCAAAATATTATTGATATTTACGAACATCGAAAAAGATGATTAGAGACATTTTGTAAGACATATGAAATTGAATATTAAGGGGAAATTATTCTACAACAATATGCTTATATTTATAAAATAGTTTATTTAGACTCAAGAGTGTTTCAAAAAAAAAGTTAAGACTTAAGAATAGTTCAAATAACTAATTTAACATAGACAATTCATTGGATCTCTAAGCTACATATTTAATATATCAAATATTTAACTATTATAAACGATTTAAATATCAAAAATACTAAGTGTTATATAGATACGAAATTAGTTTATGTTCCTCAGTCCCTGAACATAGAGCAAGATTATATAAGAGAAATCTTTAACTTTTTCAATTAAAAATTAAGAAATATGTTATAATCTTGCTTTATAGTAAAAAAATTTATAATTTTATTTTTACAATGTTGTATACACTATATACCATTTCTTTAACTTTATACCATATATAAAGAAAAGAGAAACTGAAAATGTAGAACGTATTTTTCAAAAAAAAAGTGTATTAACGTATTTTTCAAAGAAATGTATAACGTAGAAGAAAGAGATTGGAGAGTTGTACGAGGAATAAATAAGACAAGTTGGTTAAGATATGCATTGAATCGATGAGAACGAGCCACGTGATAACGACATGTGCAGTTTCATCCACTCTATATACTTTTTGAAATCATTCGATATTTAATTGTTTATCAACATTTGTTTTTCATTATCCTTATATTATTTTCAATATACCACCAAAAAGTAGCACTCCTAATAGAGAAACCAGAATTAATAATTGTCAAGTATGTGATGAAACTGTGGGCATATCATATAAACTTGTAATTGAGATAATAATACCTATGAATTATTCAAATAATACAAAAATAATTCTATAAAGTAGTTATATTTGTTGAATATTGTTACAACATGCCCATTGCCACTAGCTAGACATGCAATCTAATGGAAGGGTTTGCGATGTTCAAGGCAATCATGCATGGGTTGCCATTTCTATATAGCTTTCCCTTTCAAGTTTCAACCATTTATTTTATTTTTAATTTCTTGAAACTGAATATAATAATAACAGAATCCACAAATTGTTTTCGTAAGAAATTCTACTGTCTTCTTGTTCACCTTACAAAAAAATTATATATATCTTTCTTGGTTTTGCTTACGAATAAAAATCTTCTTTGATCTGAATAAGAGATTGCGATCTCCTGTAAAGTCTATATGTTGTTAATACACATGTGAAGTGCATTATATTTTATACAAATGTATGAATGTACCGACTGACAATGAGACTGATGATCTTGAATAGAATCTCCTACCGAATATTTGTTATTCTGGTTCGACACGTTAATACTCTACAAAAGGTTGATGAAATTCGATACGGATTTGATCTTTCTTTTACTCTAATAATTCTTTATGAATATATTTTCAGTAGAAGCTAAAAAATATTACAAGTCATATAATGTCTACATGCATGTAAACAGACGTGATCGACTTAACAAAATCCTCTACCACATAATGTCTACGTAAACATTTTCATATTTATATAGGAATATGTGGCATCGATCCTAACTATAGGATCAAGTACATATCCGCAAGATCAACTGAAAATATTTAAGTTTCTGAAAGATATCACGATGATTTTTTTTATCAGCCATTTCTTCCACAAGATATTAAATCTGCTTGTTAATATTTTTATTTATGATAAGGTCTTGTTGTAATAATCTATAGAGTTGAATAAGAATAGTGGTGTCATAACATTTTTTTCAGTTCTAAGATAATTGACGTAGTTGATGTTATATATGTGATTCATTGAACTTGGATAAATAAGTAATGCCATAGGTAACCCACCAGAAAGGCCAAATAACGAGCTGCTTACGCAAAATAGCATGTCCCTCATTAATCACGCAACCACACATATCATGTAACATGCAGGAAAGTCTCACAAATTGTATTAATCTTTAGTTGGCATTACTTTTAGTTTGAACTATTAGTATTTTGCAGTAAGATAAATATAATAACTATTAATATACATATATATATATATACATATATATATATATAAACCTAAAGAAAAATAAATATTGGACCAACTGCCCCACTAGGAAACATGAGATAATATGATATATCCACCACATGAAATGCCGAAGAGAAGAATAATAATATGGGTCCTAATTGGTCGATAAACATAGACAACATTATTATTAGGTGGGAAATACAACTATATAATTTATAAGTACATAATTATTAATAATTTTTCTGTGAATGTATTTGTGGAGATTATAAATTGGGAATTCACTATATTCAATCTTCTAATCATTAGCATTATGATTTCTTAGTGCCCGTCCATAGTTTCAATAGATTACAACCCTGAATAATAATGGTATTGATGTGATAAACAATAACAAGCAGAACACAATAAGCATAATAGAACATAGATTAAGTGACTAGTTTTTAAAAGAGTAGGAGTTATCAATCTTTAACTATTGTTTCTAAGCACTTTTAGCGGCTAATTTTTGTTAATCAAGCCATAAATAACGCAATCACATTTCAAATTTTCTGCAGCAAAAGAAGGACTATCTTTTGTTTTGTCTTAAAAACATCAAGTGGTCTTGTATTTGATTTATTATTAATAACGATTAATTAAAATTGTTTAAATAATAGGGCTAAATAATACGAGACTAAGGGGGTATTATTCAATAAGTGATTTAAAATCAATTAATAATGTTTTATAATCTATCAAATTTTAAAATTTTAAGATAGTTTAACTTGATGGATTCTAAAATCTCTGCATTATACATTGGATTTTGAGTTCAATTATTTATTCATGGGACTACACAAAAAATGATTTGAAATCAATCCAAAATACAAAGAACTTTAAAATTCTTAAAAATTGAATAACACTGGATTTTAAAAACAAATTTTAAATCATTCATTGAATAACACTAAATTTTAAAATAAAATTTATAATCATTGTTCGAATAACAGTAGATTGTGTTTGGATTTGAACTCTATTAAAATACATCATTGAATAACACGACTGTTTTTTTAGATAAACTAAGACAATATGACATTAGACGAACAATATTATAAGTTTTGTTTTTTAGTTTTAAACCAAAACCCCATTAAATATTCCCAAAACAAATCTAAAGAAACTGAAAACCTCCACATGAAACAGAGGCTTACCCCAAATATTCCTGTCTGTGTCAGCTTCTACTCTAAGGAAGAGAGATAAAGTGTCTAGGGGAGAAGCACCAACTGTGAAGAAGCAAAAGTATTCTAAATTTGCAGGCAAAGCCTTCCACAATCAGCAGCAACTTGTCACTCCCAATAGAGAAAAAATAATAATTTAAATTAAATCATTTTAAAACATTATTGCTCTGTTTTTGACAAAAATAATAAAGATCTGTAAATTCAATGAACCTTCCCTCTCTTTCTTCTCTGATTCCACAGTCCAATCTCAAAAAGATTATTTATTTAATTTGCTACTTGTTCTTCTTCATCTCATACCTTTTTATACCAAAACCAAACCCACTTTCTTTCTTCTTCTCTGTATTCTCCATCACAACGTTTCAAACTTTCTCTCTGTTCCTTTAAACCAAGATCTTGATTTCTAAACAAGAACCTGTAAAGTTACCATCTTTCTCAAGAAAAGCACGCAACATTTTTAGATGATTCGTGAAATCTCCAGTCTACAAAACGTAAACATTCAAGAACGCTCTTCAAGCCACAACAACAACAACAACAAGATCATGGACATGAGAAGAGATATTCGCAGACCAGCTCAAGCTCCTGTGATGAGTAAGCAAGAATATTTTAGGACATTGTCGTCTCAGACCAGTCCAAGGAGGCTAATCTCAGCGAGTTACTTCAGTATAGAGTCAATGGTTGTTCTTGTTGGTCTCACAGCATCGCTCTTGATCCTTCCTTTGATTCTTCCACCGTTGCCTCCTCCTCCCTTCATGCTGCTTTTGATTCCAATTGGGATTATGGTTTTGCTTATGGTTCTTGCTTTGATGCCTTCTTCTTCTTCTTCCTCTTCTTCTAATGCTAAACATGTAACAAGAAGTTAACTGTAACACAAAGGAAAATGAGGTTTTGTTTTTGTTTTATCTACTGTTAATTTTGTTATTACATAAGGTTTCAGGGTAAGAGATTTTGTATAACTATTTCATTTGTAAAACTTGTAGTAATATAAAATTTCATGATTTTATCCACATTGTTCTCAAGATGGGATTAGATTTCATTCTATATAAATTCAATTAGGCTGGGAACGGTTTGAGTAGCCAAGTTAGAAACCCGTTAATATCCAAAAATGTGGGTTTTAATTCGGTTTCGATTTTAGGTAATTCTGATAATTTTAAATATTTTAGGTGAAAAATATTCCGATTATTTAGACTTTTGGGTATTTTGATTTATAAATAGTATAGTTAGGATAATTACTTATTTAGAACTAGAATATAATATGTATTTTTTAAAAGGCTGGGTATGTATTCAATTTATGATTCAATTTTAATTTTTTGGTTCTAAAGATATACGATTCATATGATTACTTATGAAATTGTGACAAATGTGTCATGCCTACATTCAACGATCATAGGAGACTTAAGTCAGAGACATGAGTAAAACTACATCTTTAACTTCTTGTAGTTGAAAGAGAAAAGAGACTTCACAAAGACATTCTCATAGTCCTGGATCCGGATCCAAGATTGTAGTGTGATATGATTGTCTTTAATTTCTTATTCTTTTTCAACTATCTTAAGGTTAAACCCCATTTTGGATGCTAGATACATTGTTGCTCAGTGTGGAGAAGCTTTGACCAAAAAAAAAAAAGAGGAAGGTGATGCTCCAACACTACCATGAGTTGATGACTTTTGTATACTTCTTCTGTGTGCACATCAAAGCCTTGAAGCTGCTTCACTGCTTCCATGAGCTGTCCCCTTAGCTTCTGTGAAGGCAACCTCCCACCTGCGTTCACACACTCTCTGTACAGCGGCATGTAAGCAATAGCAACCCTCAATGGAGATGGGAGATCCTTTAAACATATGGTTATCGTGGTGTATATTTCTTACTTAAAACCAAAAATGTTGGATTTGTGGTTTCTGTTTGGTGTTAGCCTATGTAAGAAACCAACCTACATTTGTGGAAAGAAGAGTGTGATCTTCTTGGCAAAAGCAAATATTGTATTCAATCAAACAGGCAGAGACTTGAGTATATTCTTACAACACTGTTAAATCAGTTTTGTATATTACACGAAGCCAATGAAGTGTCTTTGTCTGAAACAGATTCTGATAGAAGCTTTTGTTTAAAACATATAACTGTGTTGAGTTATTTTTCCTCAACAATCTCAGGTTTTCCCTGAGATTGGTTCTTTTGTTGAGAGCCTTTTCCTAGCAGTGACTGCAACTGGATAGACCGTGGTGAAGGACTGGTTAGAGGGTTTGGACTGCCACCATGACTTGAACCTGTATGAGTTGAGCCTTTCTTTTTAGCCATCTTTGCAGACTTTGCCCATCCAACAAGCTGCTGTTGTGTCTGGTCGGTGAATATTGCACCTTTGAATGAACTCCCCATCTTGTCACCAAAAGAAAGACCAGACAATAAGAAGTGTGATGTGGTTTTGAGTTTATGTCTCTATCAAGTTGGTATCAGAACACTAGAATCTGTACCTGAGCAACGAGGGCATAGAGTGGTAAGGTGCTATAACTGCAGAGAAGTTGAACCAATACCCTGAAGAGAAAAAGAAACATAGTACAAAGATTATACATGTCAAGATTAAGAAACTTTCAAGGAGATATAAGAAGCTTTGGCTATATTACCCAATGACGAGTCTTGGAATAATGAACTTGACTTGTCCCATGATGCAAGAATCAAAACCATATTGAGCCTGTTGTTTGCAATCTTTGTGAGAGGCATGTGTTTTCTTTATTTTGGGTTTAGTTTCATTATGGTAAGAGCACTTACAAAGATAAAGAAGATGAAGGCCAGCTCAAATGAGTTTTGGAAAAGAATGAAGTGGATCAAGAAGAGAACTAGCCGTGGACTTTTAAACCAGAACAGATCATCTGATGGTCTCACTACCAAATCTCCCTCTACAGCAATGTGTTTCTCTGCAACTTCATGAGCCAAATCTGTGATGATATGCTCCAGCTTCATCCCCACAGCAAGCAAAAGCTAAAGAGAAACAATAGTGAAAATGGATGGATCAAGATGGTTTTGAAGGATACATGGAGTGGTTCATGGACTTACAATCAAAGGAACAAAAGCTAGCCAGAAGTAAATATGCCAAGCTACAAGAAAGATGGAGTTGATAATCATTAACCAAGGTGAAATTAAAAGAGTAGGGAACTTGCTTGGATCACAAGTTAAAAGCTATCAGCAGCTCACCAGCAATGTTTAGAAGCAAGAAGAGAACCACAAACACCCAAAGGTACCAACTGCAATTTAATATATACATTATGATACATTCAAGAACACAATTTGAACACTTATGGTTTTTAGATTTACCTGATACCAACAACTTTCTTGAAATCTGAATTTAGGGCACGCATTAGATACTGGTGGAAATTGAATTTTGGAATGTTCTTGCAATGAGCCTATATATAAAAGAAAGAAGAATATAAAGTTGTGAACATGTCATGAGAGTTTCTTGTAGAGGGAAACTCAATTCTGTAGAATAAAGATATATACCGTGACGAACCCTAGCCTCATTGTGATGTAATCTGATTCATTTACTGATGCAATGAACTGCTTCATAAACGAATGCTACAAGAACACACTCAAAATCATGTACATACAAACATGTCTTGCGAGTCAAGATAACTTATTAGAAAACCAAAAAAAAAAAAACTCACCACCCATCCAAAGCAAGCATCAGCTTTTCCAACTCCAAGAAACCGTCCCCTGATGAAATCGTGTTCTCGAACCTCTGTATATTTGTTCTGGATCACTGTTTATATACATGAGGTTAATAACTTAACGTTGAAATAATATCATGATTCACAAACGAGAATGCTTCTAGTAAGTATTATACTATAATACTATACCTTGGTCTGCGTTGTAGTCTTTTTCTAAAACTTTATCCTCCCATTTTCTCCATTGCATTATCTATGCATTAATGTCATGTTATGATCATTTGACATATGTTACAAGAAACTTGTTACCCCCCTAGTATAAGTTATCTGGCTTTAGGGTTTAGGATACCTTCATGGTACCAAAAAGAATGGTCAAGAGGCAGAAAATAATGTGAGCAATAGCTAACACGAAGATGAATATGTGAAGCTCGTGGAGAGCTGATATTGACATCAATGGAGCCTTTCCCTGAAATAAAAAATTATCACCAAAGTTATTTTTTAAAAGAAAAATATCTTAGGATAACCTTAAAAAAAACTTTTATCACAAAAATAAGTTTTAAATAGAAAATTGATTAATTTTTTTTTAAGAGTGTAAATATACATTTATACCTCTAGGGTTAACTAATCTAGATTTATTGTTTAGTGTTATGGGATAAGATTTTGAAGGTGAGTGTAAAATTTAAAAAAAAATTAAAATCTAAAAATAAAAAACCTATTTCAATCATTTTTTAAATGATCTTTTGGTGACAAAAATTTAAAAAGAACTATTTAAAAAAAAATTATATCACTATAGTGCCGTCTCAAAATATTTTTATGCCCTGTTTAAATAAATATGTTAATGGTATATTTGAAAGAAATACATGTCATGTCATTTATATATGTTTACAATACATGTCAATTGGTTGCACGTCGTTCAAAAGGAATGGTAAAAACGTGTAAGACATGTAAGAGATTATTGTTGGGGTTGACCTAAAAAAAAATCAAAAGGTTATATACCTTTTGAGAGCAGTAGTCACCGCCGGCGGAGTCTCCGGCAAGGAGATGACGGCCGGTGAAGCTTAACTGGAAGTGGGAGTTGTCTTCGAGAGACTTATCATCTTTTGGTTTCTTACAAGGGAGAAGCTTTTCACTTAACTCCTTTGATATGCAAATCTTTGCTATTCTAGACTGGCTTACTGATAGCAGTAACGATATGAACCCTAGCAACATAAGTTCTGTGGCAATGTTTTTTATTACAAGAATCATGTTAGAAACAATGATCAAAATGATGTAACAATCATTTTTGCAATTTTCAAAATAAAGGGATTAATATGTGAAATTATTTAACCAAAAAACATGAGATAACCTTCTTTGACTTTCTGTAATGCCCCAAAGAGCTGCTTCTGATTGTTCTTTTCAAAGTGCTGTATTCCAAATGTATAAACAGTCAACATTAACGTATAAAGTTAATTGCAAACTCTATATATTGTATGTAATATATGGATATATATGTAACCTTTCCGGCACGGTGGAGGCCACGCTCGACGGCGAAAGAGATGGCTACGATGACGGAGCAGACGAGAGCCACCACCCATGTTGGTGTGTACTCTAAGGTCGTTCCACCTCCTGCCATTCTTGCTCCGGTGATTCTTGATATTCATTCTTGCTCTCATTGTTTTTGTGGTTTATATATGATTGTAATGTATTGACCAAACTATTTGTTTTTATTAAATTACGGGTTTTCAAACTTATTCCCTTGGAACGTGTCTTTTATTTAAAATAGGGTTTCACATTCTGTACAGGTATTCATACACTGAATAATACATTTGATGCTGACAGAAAAAAAAGAATAATACATTTGATATGTATGTGGTGACCAGTTTGTATGTTTGAATTTTTTCTAATGGGAATATACATATTACATAGGGTCTGAATGATAACATACCAAATAACTGTGGTGTGGTCATAATATTAAATATATATATATATATATATATATTAGAAAGTTTTAATTTACTATTAGCGGTGAGATTTGATATCATTCGAAGCCATATTTTGACAATTTTAGAATATTTCATATATGTAAATATGATAAATACTAATATTACAGTCTTACAGAGATGCCAAGAGTTAACTGAGAGGCCCGTCTGACCCCTCGATTAAAAAAGGATAATTGATATTGAATCATACGTCAAATGGATTAATTAGACGTCTCCATTGACTAATCAATCATACCACATAACCGGTTAACCTGTTGACCGGTTAATTAAATAACAAAATTTGGACAATCTGACAACACTAAACCCATAAGCGACCGACCAAATTGTACAAATAGAGATTAAAAAATCCATAATTGGGGTTGGCTCATTTTTTCGATTGGAATTATAAGAGAACCGATCTAAACCGGAGATTTCTCATTGATGAGAAGAACATTAAAAGAACATAATCATAAGATTCATAACGCGGTCTCTGTTACAATACCAATAAAAAAAAATTAAATCCAAAAATCTATGGATAGAGTGAGATAAAAGAAGGAAGCTCTGCTCATCAGTTCATTCTTCTGACAAGCTCGTTGATGAAGTTCTCTCTGTTTCCAGCATCACCACCTTCAACATAGTGGTTCCTCTTCTTCTTGAGACCACCGAGTGGTGCCTTCAACTGGAACGGCCACAAGAAGTTGTTGGCTTCTTTGAAGTGAGGTCCAACGGTCATGATCTCATGGTTCAGATCCTCTACACAGATGATGTTGTGCTTTCCTAGACCTTGATTCACTATAGAGTTGTCTGTTAGTGCTATCCTCTGGTGGTTCAGCTTTCCAAAACCTCTTTTGTAGATTAGTTCCTTAACACTCTTCAAGTTTGGGTACCCGTAAGTCACGTAAGGTTCAACACGACGCAACATGTTGATTGTTGCCTTGTTCACCTTAAGGAACACACCATTGAAGATCTGTACACAAATGTGTGTACACACAAGTTAACAGACATATTCTAGCGACAATCATATGATGTCTGAGACTAGATGAACTTAGGAGACTTTTAGACTTACTTGTCTTAAACGCAGGAGCTGCAGAATCTTCTTGGTTTTTGGGTCAATAGCGTTGATTCTGCAACAGACAAACATTCATGCAAAGAAGCAACATAAACCAATGTTCAAGAAATCGCTAGCGCTAATTAGACGGCCGTGTAGACCGATTTTTTGACCGCCTAGACAAACTTTTAAAAGTATCGATTTATTTAAATCGGATTTGCCGACTAGAAGCCACTTAAATCGATTTTTAGAACACTGACATAAACTGTTCAGAACCTATTTCTGTAAGAGAACAGAACCATACCCACGGATACGAATGATAAAGAGCAATTTAGCTTCTGGATCAACATAGAACCCTCCTTTCAACTTAGCCTCACGCTTCAATCTGATCAACTCATTATCCTAAACAACCAAACACATCATCAAAAAACAAGAAAACACATATCTTACTTTTAGTGAAAGGAGACAACACAAAGTGTGTTTCTTTAAAACCTTCTCAGCGTATTCTTTGGAGTATTGCTCAGCTCTCTTGAAGATAAGCTTGCGAGTCTCAACGCTCTTCTTCTTAGCAGCTTCAGCTTCCTGTTTCTTGGCCAATGCCCATTCCTCTTCCCTCTTGATCTTTTTCAAGACAGACTCTGGAACCACCACCTTAGATTCTGACATTTCTTCCTACAAAGAACAATGTAATAAGCAGAAACATCTATGTAATGACTGGAACCAAACAGCATGATATAAACTAGGGTTTCTTTATTTCACAGTGATCAGCTAGACCATAACTAGGTTTAGATTACATCCACTTATCTAATAAGTGTTATTACAACAATGGAAGCTTATCTATCTCAAATGTATACAAACCTAGGAAGAGGAGCTACCACTAGACACAAGACAACACTTATGTTTCGAGATGAAAGTATACAAGGAAGATCCAAGAAGCTTACTTTGAGAGGAAGCTATTACCTGAGTGAGAGAGAGCGCGGCGCGGAGAGGAAGAAAAAAAAATGGGTTTAGGGTTTTGATTCTAACCTTGTTTTAATGGGCCTAACATCATGAGGCTTAATGTTGGGCCTAATAGATTGGGCTACATGTTATGTGACATGTAAAGCAACAATATTACTATTTAGATTGCAAAATTATGAAATGATTACAGTAATAAACAAGAAATCTTGGGATCCGACTAATTTTCAATTTTTTTTGCCAAGTTTCTTGAATAGGTTTTTTATTTTAGTTTTTGTCACAAAATAAACTTTAAAAAAATAATCGAAATAGATTTTTATTTTAAAATTTTTAATAGTTTTTATTTTTTTTAATTTAAAACTTCAACTTCAAAACCTCACCCCGTATCTGTATAACCTAAATTTAGATTACTTAAACCAAAAAGTATAAATGTATATACATCATTTAATAAAGTTTTCTTTGGATCATTTTTCTTCCTAAAAGTTATTTTAGTGACAATTTTTTTTAGGTTATTTTTCATTTCTATCATTTTTTTTGTTCACATTTAGGGTTTATAGATATAGTTTTTTCTATTTCCAATAATAATCAACTAATGTATATTCCCATTTAAATATTATAATTATCATAAAAAATGAAATATATTTTTGATGGAAGTGGACGTAGTCAGTGTAATCACCGAACTTCCTGGGATGTATGTTACTATAAAACAGTTATAATTACACGAACCTGTAACAAACTTCACTTTGTAACCAGAGAAGATGAAGGTGATAGATAAGATCAAGTCATGGACCGATCAAGGCAAAACAACCTTCTCCTTCGAGTTCTTCCCACCAAGGACGGAAGATGGAGTCGACAATCTCTTCGAACGTATGGATCGTCTCGTCGCGTACGGTCCAGCCTTCTGCGACATCACTTGGGGAGCTGGTGGTACCACGGCGGATCTCACGCTCGACATTGTCTCTAGGATGCAGAACGTTGTGTGCGTGGAGAGTATGATGCATCTCACGTGCACTAACATGCCGGTGGAGAAGATAGATCATGCGCTTGAGACGATTAGGTCTAATGGGATTCAGAACGTTCTTGCGCTTAGAGGTGATCCTCCTCATGGTGAGAACAAGTTTGTTCAGGTTGAAGGAGGGTTTGGTTGTGCTTTGGATCTTGTGAATCATATTAGAGGCAAGTATGGTGATTACTTTGGGGTGGCTGTTGCTGGTTATCCAGGTATACTCTCATATATACATGGCCGGATCTGAGATTTAAGAGAATGTAAACTTTTTTTAGGTTAATCTTAATAAATAAAAAATCTATAATTCAGAGTTATAAAACCTATTTTTTTTTTAAAATATGAAGATCAAGGCTAATGTTTCATCCCATTAGTCATGGACACTCGTTTTTAGTTCTGTTATTTTGGATTTTCGGTTCTAGGGATTTTAAGATCTTTGGTATTTAAAAATTTTGGTTCGGTTTCGGCTATATCCCGACTCGGTACCCTGTCTCTTGTCAGTGTAATGCTGATATCTTTTGATATATAGAGGCCCATCCTGATGTCATTGGTGAGAATGGCTTAGCGTCCGAGGAAGCTTACCAGAGTGATCTTGAGTACCTTAAGAAGAAGGTCTTGTGTTGTTTCATCATTTTTTTTGTGGAAGTTCTTGATTTTTCTTTTGCATTGTGTATATGAATATGGATTGTTTTCTTAGAACAGGTTGATGCTGGAGCTGATCTTATCGTTACACAGCTTTTCTTTGACACGGACATATTACTCAAATTTGTGAATGACTGTCGGCAAATTGGGATCAAGTGTCCCATTGTTCCTGGAATCATGCCCATTAATAGCTACAAAGGATTCTTGCGTATGATTGGTTTTTGCAAAACCAAGGTATGTTTTTATCTCGTAAAGTAACATCAAGCCATGCAAAAATGAATAACTTTGGAGTTGATGATATTAATGTAGATACCAGCTGAGGTCATGGCTGCCTTAGAGCCTATCCAGGACAATGAAGAAGCTGTGAAAGCCTATGGTATTCACCTTGGTACAGAGATGTGTAAAAAGATCTTGGCTCATGGAATCAAATCTCTTCATCTCTACACATTGAACATGGAGAAATCAGCTCTTGCAATATTGATGGTTGGTCCTCATTTTCTTCTACTGCATGTTGTACTAGATACTCTGGAGTATACTAACCATCATCATGCTGATGTTGCAGAATCTTGGTATGATTGAAGAGTCAAAAGTTTCTCGCTCTTTACCATGGAGACGTCCTGCTAATGTTTTCCGTATTAAGGAAGATGTGCGTCCCATTTTCTGGTAACCACCACTTAGTTTCTTGTGTTCTGATGATGCCCTAGCTAGTAGCCACAAACCGTTTATAAGAGTTGTGCTTTGTTCTGATCTTTTGAAGGGCAAACCGTCCAAAGAGTTACATATCTAGAACCAAGGGCTGGGAAGAGTTCCCACAAGGTCGATGGGGTGATTCACGTAATGCCTCATATGGTGCACTCACGGGTCATCAGGTATTACATCCTCTGTAATAGAATAGACTGGTCTTATTGATTTTTATATGTATCGTCTTCTTGTGAGCTTTCTCTGCTGAACTAAAGGCTTTTCTTGTTGTTAGTTCTCACGTCCACGAGCACGTGACAAGAAGCTTCAACAAGAATGGGTTGTCCCATTAAAAAGCGTTGAAGATATTCATGAGGTAGAAACATTTCTTTCACTACTGCAACACTTGTTTCCTTAACTTTCACCACACTTGCAATAATCTTGTGAAACACGTAACAGAAATTCAAGGAGCTTTGTCTTGGAAACTTAAAAAGCAGTCCTTGGTCTGAACTGGATGGACTCCAGCCAGAGACAAAGATCATAAACGAGCAACTGGTGAAAATAATCTCCAAAGGCTTCTTGACCATCAATAGCCAACCATCAGTCAATGCAGAGAGATCTGATTCTTCAACTGTTGGTAAGTTTCTTATCACAACTAGTGATATTGACTCTAGCCTAATCAAATCCTTTTTGAGTCTGATTTTGCAGGATGGGGTGGTCCTGGTGGATATGTATACCAAAAGGCTTATCTAGAGTTCTTCTGCTCAAAGGACAAGTTAGATTCAGTTGTTGAGATATGCAAAGCTTTACCATCTATAACTTACATAGCTATGAACAAAGGTGAAAACTGGGTATCAAACACTTCACAGTCTGAAGTGAATGCTGTTACTTGGGGTGTTTTCCCGGCCAAGGAGATTATTCAACCAACCATTGTTGATCCTGCTAGCTTCAATGTCTGGAAAGATGAAGCGTTTGAGACATGGTCAAGAAACTGGGCTAACTTGTACCCTGAAGCTGACCCTTCTAGAAACTTGCTTGAGGAGGTGAAGAACAGCTACTATTTGGTAAGTTTGGTAGAGAATGACTATATAAATGGTAACATATTCAAAGTCTTTGCTGATCTTTGAGTATAAACACATTAACAATGCTGTCAGCTTCTTACTACTTTCAAGTTTTGCTTTGTAAGTTCTCTACAGTATTTGCTTTCTTTGTCTTGTTATCATTATCATATTGATTTGCCAATAAAGTTATTGATAAAGAAAGCATCAGTTTCATTAACCTTAAAAAAATCCAAAACTACAACAAAACAAATATTTAGCTCCACTAAGTCATCCTATGTGACACAAAAGTTGTCTGAAACAAAAGCTTCCACTGTTATAACTTTTGAGCTGCAATCAAACACCACTTCATGTAGAGGCATGTAAGACTTCAAGAACCATCTCTTTTGGTTTAACTAGTCTGAAAGTGCACAAATCTCCAACGGCTAAACCGTAGCCCTTTGCTAGATACCTCCATCCGCTGGAAAACAAGTTTGATCCATTACTGGGAACATAGACCACATCCCATGGCTTACCCTTGGGATCATGTATGACAAACTTAGTCCTCTCCTTTGGCATGTGCTCCTTTGCAAAAATTGCCGGTACTGTCTGATCAAATGAAATGAAAACAACCATTCCAAGTCAACATAATATCATTAGTATAAAACCATAAATGGGTACTTGTGTATTAGTTAAGTCTTACCATCAATGTGAGATGTGATTTCTTGATGGTGAGACTGAATGTTTCAGATGAGGAAGAAGATGAAGCTTCATAGACATTACTATCCACTTTCTTATTCATCACCTTCTTAGATTCAGCTGTTACAGGATCAACACAGCTCATCTCTTCGTTAGTGACATCTTCATAGCCATCACAGTGACTAAAAAAACTACTCAAGAACTTACTGGAAGAAGAAGCTTTTAGTGGCTTGAGAATCTCTATACAATTCTTCTGGAAGATGTCAACGGTTATGCAGTTGTTTCCATCGTTTGTGAAGGTCAGAAACTCATTGTCTCCTAAATGATTATCGTTTAGAAACTTCTCCCATCCCTTTCTCTCCATAAGGTAAAATCCCATGAATCTTGAGAGGTTCACTGTCCAAGAACTTTCCCAAGCCACCTTCAAGATCACCTTAAGTGGGAGATTCTTGCACTCACTTCTTGTCCAGAACTCGTGTGGAATCAATCTCTTTGCAGATACACACATAACAAAGATATCAAAAGGAGAAACTGGTGCTCAAAACAAAAAGACACTATGTTCATTTTACATGCAAAATACAGTAAAAGTTTTCACACTCATCAAGCATTTAGGGCAAAGAGAAACTGGTAAAGAACAGAGCAAAATGTAACAAAATCTATGTTCTAATTAGACACATCAAACATGGAAGACCAAAGATCTCACCTTTCAACATTTCAGACCAAGAAAAAAAAAAGCTATTAGGAGGAGATGATAAAGTTATGAACATGAGTACCATGGATTCAGAGGAAAGATCTTCATCTGCAAGGATCTTGAAGAATCTTGTCTTGTCCCGGTCCTCTTGAAGCCTACCAAATGCTCTGTTCCTAGCCATCTCATGAAGACAACTTCTCTTCTCTTCTTCTCCTCCTTGACTGTTTCACTCTCACAACCTCTCTCTCTAGTACTCTCTATCTATGGGGTAAAAGAAAACTTCAAGAGAGCCCTAAATGAACTTTCTATTTCTGTAGTAAAGAGGAAAACCATTATTAAGACTCTGTATACACGCAAAAGGATTAAGTCTTTTGCTTGTTTTAGTAACTGAGTCTCGCTCTGTTACAAAAAGATGAAAGGCTCTATAGTTTCTTCTTTTGGTTAACACAAATTAATGTCATTTTATTTCGATTATTTACTTAATGATAATAATCATAAGCAGACGACCACATTGCATTACTAATCTTTACAACAACATTGATTAAGATCATGTTCAAATAAAATACAGAGTATTTGAGAACAAGAAACCCTTGTAAAAAGTGTTCAACCCTCAAGTATAACAACAAGAACAACAAAAACGTTTCTCTTCTCTTCAGATATGTTTCTACACAAATTGCTACAAGTTACAAAATCTCTCAAGTTAAGGTAATTGAAAAATGGGCCAGTAGAAGTTAATTAACCTCTCTCAACGTTAAAAGAACACATATAACTCGACCCTCCTTATTGGGCTCATTAATTAAAGGCCTGCAAAAATAATCCGGAGCTATCTGATTAATTTTAGGCCCATCAAATAGCCCAATTTTGGTGGTCCAGTGGACCACTGGTAGTGTGTACTAATAATAACTAGTGGGACACTGAAAGGTGATAGGAGTCAATCCATACCCGTGACATGTAGTTAAGCATAACACTCCAATATTCCACTTTGGCACCTTTATAGAAACCACGAGATGAAGCCAACTCTTTCTTTTGTCTTTTTGAATATTGAATATTTTATTTTTTGTCAATCCTATATTAAAAAAGGTTTTAATCAAGAGATTATATCTACTAGTTAAACTAACTAATTGAACTTGACCTATGTTTATAGCCGTTTTCATTAAGGTCGTTGGTATTTTATAATTTGGAAATGACTCAAGAGACATTATTATAGACCAAGTTGTTAGACTTTATGATTGACCCATTGTATTTATCTTTACGGTTATGTTTATAGCTAGGAGCTAGCTATAGTAACGAATAAAGCAGATATTTTATTTTGATATAGTAAGCAATGTAACTAATTTGTTTTTATATACACGAATGCGTGTTACAATAACGTGTTTGAGATGTCAGGGTTCCTGAATATCTCGACATTGAATGATGAGAGCTTGAATATAAACCGGAAACTAAAGAAGAAAAAAACATAAATAAATAAATAAATTATTTAATGAAATATGAATATACCATCATGAAAAATTTAAACTGAAATACATTTGGAAAATGGAGAAAATACTTTTCTACTGTCGAGATAGAATTCTAACATAAAAAAGAATTCACCTAATTTTTTTTAATTGATTCTTGTTAATATTAACAAACGTTTTTAATACGGCAGAAAGATGTAATTCACACATAATTTAGAAAATATATGGTGGCGGTGCACAAAAAAATTCAATTTTAAGGGAAAAAATTATGAAAATTTAATAAAAGAAAAATGGTACGAGTTCACAAACAAAATAGACAAATATGTATTATGGTCAATAAGAATTGAATGGTACAGGACATGAATAGGCTTTAAAGAAAGAAATACAAAGTGGGAAAATGGAGATGTAACAGAATGGAAAAGGAAAGGTGTGGAGTTGATTGTGATTTGAGACCATGAATTGTCATTTGTATTCCTAATAATATTAACCGACAATTCGTGGCTTTATTTTTTTGAATTTTACACTGTTTTTCCCATTGTGGGTGCTCTCACTCCCACCCAATCACATACAAATATTTTAAATTAGTGATGATATGGTAGTGGAACAATGCTTGAATAGTTGACTCAGTAATTTAACTATTACTATCTACACATGTTGTTTTGATTTTTTAACCAATTTTGAGTGTTTAAGGTTTAAATTAGTGCTGCAAAAGTGTGCACTTATAATAGATTCAAAAGATGGATTATTTAAGTAACGTACGATGATTAATATAATAAGTTGGAAGATATATAGATCGTAATTTCCTTCATACAACTACCATACAAACTTATGTGGTTGGACTCTCTCTATCATAAAAAATGCAAATTATTTATGCAGATGAGAAATTATAATTTTAAGATATTGATTTATGTTAATCTTAATATGCATATCATTAGACAATGAAAAAAATGTACACATTTGCATTTGATCCTTCCCATGATTGACACATTATGTCATTTTTATCATCAATTTAGGATTGGTTTACTATGAGTGAGTCTAACCTTTATGTTTTGTTATAAAAACCCTAAAGAGATTTATATTCATTTCTCCAGATAAATTTGAAAACTCCAATAAAACCTTAAGGCGTCAGAACAGTAGGAATGTTCCAAATTCAGTAAAATTTAATTTCTCTAAAAAGCTGACAGTAAAAAGGAAAGATAGTAATATTCTAAAATATTATTAAAATCCAACCTTCGAATTGTTCCAGAAAAAAAAAGATTCTGACAAAAAAAAAATTAAAACAGAGAAAAAGACAGTAACCAATCTTATGCAAGTTTTCACTTGTGTCTGTTATAAAAAAAAAAAACGTACAGTCTTTTAACGCAGGTTTAGCCAAAGAGTTATTATTATTATTACTTCCCAGAAGAACCTCTCATCTTCTTCTCTCTTCTCCAAAAGACTTTCTCTTTCTGTAAGAAAAAAGCTTAAACCTTTCTGCGTTTCTTTCTTTAACCATGGTCAGCTTCTTGCTTGCTCTGTTAATGACGGTGGCGGCTATCCTCACTCCTTCAGTCATCTCCGGCGAAAATGGGTTCTCTGATCTTCAAATCCGTACACACCTGAAACGACTCAACAAGCCACCTCTCAAATCCATAAAGGTAAAAACTTTAACAGAGTTTTAGAGAAAGTTTTAATTTTTATGCAATCATTTATGGTTTGGAACAGAGCCCAGATGGAGATGTTATAGACTGTGTCCCAATCACAGACCAGCCAGCTTTAGCTCATCCTCTGCTCATTAACCACACTGTCCAGGTTTAGAAACTGTTCTGTTCTTCTTCTTCTTTCAGTTAGATAGACTCTGGTTTTGTCTTTTTCTCTGACATTGTTAATGGGCTTTGTTTAATAGATGAGGCCAAGTTTTAACCCAGAGAGTGTCTTTAGTGAGAGTAAAGTTTCATCCAAGGAACAGCAGTTTAATGATATAACTCAGCTTTGGCATGTGAATGGGAAATGCCCTGAGAACACAATACCCATTAGAAGAACGAGGAAGCAAGATCTTTATAGAGCAAACTCTGTTGAGAAGTTTGGTATGAAGAATCAGAAAAGTATACCTAAGCCTAAATCTTATGAGCCAGCTAGTGTCCTTACACAAAACGGTCATCAGGTAATAATGTTTCCTTGTTGTTCATTAACATTTAACAATGATCTTATCTCTTTGGATTTGATGTAGCACGCGATAATGTATGTGGAAGATGGAGTTTTCTACGGGGCTAAAGCAAAGATTAATGTATGGCAACCAGATGTGGAGATGCCTAATGAGTTTAGCTTAGCTCAGATTTGGGTTTTGGGTGGAAACTTCAACTCTGATCTTAATAGTATTGAAGCTGGCTGGCAGGTGGATCCTCTGGTCTTGAAAAAGCCTTCTTGTTAATAGAAAAGGACTTTTAATTTCTGATTCAAAGATGTGTGTGTGTGTGTGTGTGTGTGTGTTCAGGTCAGTCCACAGTTGTATGGTGATAATCGCACCAGGCTCTTTACTTATTGGACTGTAAGTTTCTGAATATATATCTTTTTCAGTTATTGTTTATATACTTGTGTGTGTGTTTTAGTTTATCTAAGTATCATTCTTTTGGTTTCTCTTGTGGAGATAACAGAGTGATGCATACCAAGGTACAGGCTGCTATAACCTTCTGTGCTCAGGGTTTGTTCAAATCAACAGGGACATTGCAATGGGTGGTTCAATCTCACCTCTATCTAGCTTTGGAGACTCTCAATATGACATTACCATACTAATCTGGAAGGTAAGCCAACAACAAGAATCCAAACTTGTTTCCAACATCATATCTCTGAAACCTTAGATTAACCAATCAAGAATATGACAAATAATAACTTAGATAATACTAATATAGTAATATGCATGTTATATAACTAAATTTACGTTTAACATGCTTTTAGTGTTCTTACTAGTTTTATTAATCAGTTTTGGTTTAGCTTTGGTTTGAGGATTTTCGGTTTGTTTGTTTTTTTCTCAGGACCCAAAAGAAGGACACTGGTGGTTACAATTTGGAGAGAAGTATATAATAGGATACTGGCCAGCTTCAATCTTCTCTTACTTATCAGAAAGTGCATCGATGATTGAATGGGGAGGTGAAGTAGTTAACTCGCAGTCCGAGGAAGGACAACACACCACCACTCAGATGGGAAGTGGTCGGTTCGCAGAGGAAGGTTGGGGCAAAGCTAGTTACTTCAAGAACGTTCAAGTAGTTGATGGATCAAATGAACTGAGAAACCTTGAGAATCTTCAAGTCTTTACTGATCAAGAGAACTGTTACAATGTGAAGAGTGGTGATGGAGGTTCTTGGGGAAGTCACTTCTACTATGGTGGTCCTGGTAGAAACCCTAGTTGCCCTTAAGATCTGTCTACTTACTTGCATAGCAGGAGCAGTCCAGATTTAATCACCAATTGTATAAAATATATATTATATTATATACACATTCTTAAGCATATTGGTTTCAGTTTGCAATGAGTGGTTTAGAGGTTTGTTTCAGAGTGTGTCTAGGAGAATATAAATGTCTTTAAAGAACATGGTCCCATGTGTATAATGGAATAGTATATGATAACATTAATTACTTGTCTTTGTTTTTGGGTGACCTGTGTTATAATTGATTTGTCTATGTATAACAAAACATAGAGACGGGACTTTTGGATCTTCCATTAATCAGTCAAGTAACATTTTCCATTATAATTATTGGTCAAGGTTCTTTAGTGTAGTGTAATAAATAAATGTATACTGCATCATAATGTAGTTGTCACTAATACAAAGTACCATGTATAGATTTAAATTACATGTCAGACTAACAAATGATAGTCTCTTATTTGATGAAGAAAAAGTAATGGTTATCAATTGATAAACTCATGAAGAGTTCAGCTTGGCTCAGGCTTGGGTTGTATCTGATTTTGATTTTTTTTTCTAGGTGATTTGGTAAACAAGCAAGGTTTGTTTAAAAATACATTTATGTATCTTCCAACCACTTCTACCTAAAATATCATGTTACATATATTATACTACCTCCGTTTCGATTTAGTTGTCGTTGTAGAGAATTTTTTTTGTTTCAAAATAAGTGTCGTTTTATAATTTCAATGCAAAATTTATTAGTTTTATCTGTTATTCTATTTTTCTATTGGTTAAAATGTGGTTAAGTGTATAGGTAATTGTATTTTTATTTAGAAAATATGTAAAATTAAATGGTTTCTTAATCTGCGTAGAAAAACCTAGAACGACAAGTAAAACGAAACGGAGGGAGTATATGATTATGTAGTTATATTTTGTATGGATATACATATATGTATAATCAATATAGATAATTAATAATTTCTCTTATTTCCAAAAAGCTATTTTTATATTTACAGTAATTACTTTATATTTTTATTAAACATCTAACGAATGGTTTTGTATTTGAAGACAAGTACCACGTATTTTTTTTGCTATTGGATGTGTAACAAGTCGTTGTCACTTGTCATCAAGATTTCAAGTACTCCCTTGCACGATATGTAAACTGCAGAAAAAAGAATAGGTAAGGATATAATAAACTTGTGTATATTTAGAATAAAACCTTGCACGACAGCTTCCGTTAGATCGATAAGCATTGACTTCTACGTTTACGTTTGCGTTTTTTCTCATTAACAATGAAGAATATGCTTTACACTTATTCTCTTTGGCGTTTAACTTCTCTTGCTTATGTTCTATATTCTTGATGAGTCTTTAATAAATTGTCACCAAGATACTGCAAATATATATAACATATGACTTCAGGTTTCTACTGTTAGATTAATCAATCTTCACATCTCAAAATGGGAAACTGTGTTTCAATCTCTGATCCTTCTCCTGAAGTTGTATCAGAGAAGATTCTCAAAGCACTTCCAGTGGAAACTCCTTTCAAGTTTCCCTCACCACTGCCTACGTTGCCTCAAGGTTTGTACTATCTATGGTTCTTGTTCATCTCTGATGAGAATATAACACATCGAGAGTTATGTTTCCATGAAACATGAATAATATATAAAGAACTTGAACAAATCTATTTTATCGTTAGTTAATTTTAAGTTTGGAAACTATGAAACTTAACATCTTTTGGTTTGATGGTTTTTATTTGACTTGAATCATTAGGTAACGGGTTTGCGAAACGGACCATAGACTTGGGAGGTCTTGAGGTTAGCCAAGTTTCAACATTCAACAAGGTCTGGTCCACTTATGAAGGTGGACCAGACAACCTCGGAGCGACCTTCTTTGAACCATCATCGATCCCTTCCGGTTTCTCCATCCTCGGTTACTATGCTCAACCAAAC
The DNA here is from genome assembly GCA_905132765.1 of Moricandia arvensis. NCBI lineage: Eukaryota > Viridiplantae > Streptophyta > Magnoliopsida > Brassicales > Brassicaceae > Moricandia > Moricandia arvensis. Next base: position 25,559 of record CAJHQP010003320.1, read on the forward strand.
AACCGTCAACTATTCGGCTGGGTACTCACAGCTAGAGATCTCTCAAGCAACACCTTGAAACCACCTCTAGATTACACCCTTGTAGCAAACACCGAGTCACTCAACATCAAACAAGACGGACCTGGCTACATCTGGCAGCCCGTGCCGCCTAATGGATACCAAGCCGTTGGTTTAATAGTCACAACCACCTCACAAAAGCCTCCTCTAGACAAGCTACGTTGTGTTCGGTCTGACTTAACCGAACAATGTGAAGTAGACACATGGATATGGGGAACAAACGGAGTCAACGTATCGAATCTAAGACCGAACATAAGAGGAACACAAGCTACAGGAGTTTGTGTCGGAACATTCACATGGCAACTACAAAACTCATCTCCTCCATCTTTATCTTGCTTGAAGAACACGAAACTAAACTTCACCACAATGCCAAACGTGTCCCAAATCGGAGTCTTGTTCAACACGTATTCTCCATTGATCTATCTCCACCCAGATGAAGAATACCTAACTTCCTCTGTTAACTGGTACTTTACCAACGGTGCCTTGCTTTACAAGCAAGGTCAAGAATCAAACCCTAACCCTATCGAACCCAATGGATCAAACCTTCCACAAGGCGGAGCTAACGACGGATCATACTGGTTAGACCTACCTAGAGACAAAAAGGGCAAAGAGAGAGTCAAGAAAGGTGACTTGCAGAACACGAAAGCTTATCTCCACATCAAACCAATGCTCGGAGCAACGTTCACTGACATAGCCATCTGGCTATTCTACCCATTCAATGGTCCCGCACGTGCCAAAGTCAAGTTCATAAACCTTCCCTTAGGCAGAATCGGTGAGCACATAGGTGACTGGGAACACGTGACGTTACGTATAAGCAACTTCACGGGAGAGCTATGGAGAGTGTTCTTGTCTCAGCACAGTGGAGGAGTTTGGCTCGAGGCTTGTGACCTAGAGTTCAAAGGAGGAGGAAGCAACAAGCCTGTGGCCTACGCGTCGCTTCATGGACACGCTATGTATCCTAAACCTGGACTTGTGTTGCAAGGAGACGATGGTGTTGGGATAAGGAACGATACGGAGAAGAGTAAGAAGGTGGTTGATACGGGGCTAGGTTACGAGGTGGTTGCGGCGGAGTATGAAGGAGGTGGAGTGGTGGAGCCACCGTGGTTGAATTATTATAGGAAGTGGGGACCTAAGATTGATTATAACGTTGATGATGATGTTAAGAGGGTCGCGAGGCTGTTGCCTGGGGCTTTGAAGAAGGCTTTTGTGAACTTTGCTAAGAAGATTCCTAATGAAGTGTATGGTGAAGATGGGCCTACTGGGCCTAAACTTAAGGGAAACTGGGCTGGTGATGAAAACTGATGGTTGTATATTTATTTTTGTGGAAATTGTTTGGTTTGATTCTTTGTAAATCTTATCACATTCTTGGTATCTTTTATTGTAAAAAAAAATGTCGTGTACCCGCTTTGTTTTTTTCAGTGCTCTGTTTCATTAATGGGACCTTACATGTAGCATCAATATTCATGAGATGCATGTCTGCTTGCACGCAGTTAATGTTCATGTTGACACAATATACGATTGTACTGTTAATTAGAATCGTCGCGAGAAAACATTACGCATCTTCTCCTTTTTGTTTTCAAGCTATTATTTTTTCAAAACATTATACTAGTACAAGGAAGGAATAGGATACTTTTTGTGAGGAAAATTATGAAATTCAAACCTAACATGGGAGCCTGCATGGATATATTTTTGTACTTCTTCCCAGTTCTTTTTTATATAATAATTACTTATACTAGAATATTGTAGATATTTTAAGTTTATTTTTAAAAGTATATAAAATAAATAGGAAAATGAATTAAAAACAATTTGTTTAATATAAATACTTAGATTTCACTGGTCTAAAAAATTGTTAAATGTCTAAAGATGTATCTTTTTTCATAAAAATTACTTAGATTTCTAAGAAATTATTGTCTGTTATTGTGGTTGGGATTTGACATTACCTACAATTTCTTATATCGAAGTTTAAGTATTCAAATAGTTAGATGACATAACATCTTTAAGATCGTTTACGTAAGCTTTGAGCGTGTCTCGTACCTCGCAAAAGAGATTGCCCGACCATGGTTGTTACCATCGCCGGTTCGTGTGGTCGGAGACATGCTTGGTGGGCTAAGGGGCCGAACCAAATGGTCGATTAATGTTTTCTTTTGGATGGACTTTTTCTTCTTCGAGATTTTGGTGCAAAGTTAAAAAAATATTGAAAATATAACGTCGCCTGAGAGATTCGAACTCTCGCGGGGAGACCCCATGTACTTAGCAGGCACACGCCTTAACCACTCGGCCAAAGCGACGTTTTGATAGATATTTAATCTGAGTTTTACTAAGTACAAAAAATAGCTTATTTTGCATATTTTTTATAATGAGTTCAGTTTACATTGCATGAGAATTCAAATGTTACAGGAGTCTATTATTAGGTCCATTTAGATGAAGTAGCACAAATACACATATTAGTGGAGAACCAACAAATTATGTGAAAAAGCAATTTCTTTTAATGAGTATTTCTTATATTAACAGACTTGTATTTATACATCACACTGGACATGTTTATTAAGTGAAACCTAAATTAATGAAACTCCACTCTCTTTAGTTATTTAAATCGAGGAATGATATGCTTTCTAGTTCATGCTCCCATTCATATAAAGTTTGCATTCGATTTGCTTTTCAAGAGTTGGCATAGAATAAGTCTTCCAGTCCGCGTAAAAGCATTAAATTAATAATGACTACAAAGATTTTGCCCCCCCCCCCTTAATTTATGATAATTAAAAAATACAGCTATTCAGCAAAAAAAAAATGAATCTCTGAGATTTATATTACCAAACGCTAGTTCAAATATAGTTTTATATTTATAGATGGAATTAAATAAGCTTGACTTACAATTTGAATGCTGTTAAATTATTATTGAAAACTAATTATGACCTCACCTTATAAATTATAATGAAAGGCATTGCTGAATTTTCACACTTGGCCAAAGATGTGGTAGACTCGTAGACTTGTATGTTATTTTGTAGAAATGATAGCGCAGATTATTAAATATGCAACACTTGCTTTAGTCTTTTGTTTGTGAATTGTGGTGACATGAGTCCATCCCTACAAGTCATTTGATTTTTGTAACGACTTGAAAATAAAATAATTTCCGAAGACATCTCGATTTATAATCCGTATTTCGATCGGAATATCCATATGAACTATAAATTGGGGAAAAAAACTAGAAATTGGGTTTCTGAAATGAAAATAAATCACAACTTACGTAAAGTCAACTGAGGTTAAATCCACCCTGTCGCTCTACTTTGGCAAAACAAAAGTCAACTGTTTTTTATGTGCTTGCAACTTTTTTATAGGTTTGTATATTATTTTTTCTTTTTGTAAAAATGGCAGCTTCTCAGTGCAAAACTTTAAATAACCATTTAAAAAAATCTTTTAACCAGTTTATTGGATAAAAGACAACGAGAAACATTTTTTTTTTCCTTTTTTTGTTTTCTAAGCCCCATGACATATATATGCGTTGACACCTTAGACATGCGTAGGAATGAGCTCACAAAAATATGTATATATATTTGGTCTAAGGAGATCAGGTATCTCAGTATATATGTAACTGTCTAAATACATAGAGATGTGAACTAATTAGACAGACATTAATAAACTATTCAAGTGTGGTATGTTAGTGCCCTATAGTTTAATTAATTGGTTAAAAGGTAACTGTTTTTGGTTAATCAAGTAGGGTTTCAACCTAAATAAGATGGTATAAAACTAATACTGTGAACCTAGCATTGTCACTTTCATTACCTTTGTATAGTTATAGTTATGGTTACTGCATTAAATCGAAGCAAATTAACTAAAACGTAGGATTAATTTATAACTAGGTGGTTTTTTTAGTCAAAGAAAACTAGCTTGTTTTCAAGTGACAGATTCCTGACTCAGGTTTTGACCTCACAAATTATAGATATCAGTATTAAAACTGCATAAGATTTGAATTTCCATCAACTAATATTGTTATAAGTTATCACAAAGTTAAATTCTACATACGATGTCATTAGCTAAAATAATATATTAATCATTTTAACATGCAGAAACATCATAGTATATCATAGCAATTAGACTATAATTCACTTGTAAGAGAAAAATATACATATTCTGATATACATGCATAAAAATTGAAACAGCATCATAATTAATTAATTTTCGTAATACATGCCGACAATTAACACTTTTTCACACTCCAAAAAAATTCAAATTCGTCACCGAAGATATGGTTCATGCTACCTATGCTTAGGTACTTCAATGATATATATATATATATATATATATATATATATAATATTTTATAATAGTATAGTTTAGACTTCTCGTCAGTTGGTTGGTTGATAAAAATTCCCTCGTAAAATAAAATTGAAAATGTTCTCATATAAATAATATGATATACACACTCAAAACTTTATATAAATCAAGTTGGTGTGTGTCATGGAGGGCAGGTCCATCGCTGTTTCTTCCAACACCTTCTTTATCATTTTAATATTCAAGTTTGATATTAATTATAATGTTCTTGACTAACCAACAATCCTATACTTTAATTCTATATAAATATATATAAACCAACCGCCGCAGTATTATTCCACGACTTACCAATTATTTTTGTTCAAACTACACATCATCTCTCACAAAGAACAAAAAAAATATCAAATATTTCCTCAATCGTTTCTAAATTTTTCTCTTTGGTTTTGAATGGTGAGAGAATCATCGATGGAGGTTACTCAATATCATCAAGGTTTTAACAAAGGTTCGAGTTCTAGGGTTTCCATGAACAAGAATTCACAAGTAATATCCAAGATCAAGCCAAAGATTCGCATCATCCATATATTCGCACCAGAGGTCATCAAGACCGACGTCAAGAACTTCCGTTCACTAGTCCAAAGCTTAACCGGAAAGCCAGCAGCCGTAGAGGTCAAAACCGGTAAAAGGAGTGCCAGACCGAGAATACCGACGTCTCAAGAACCGGTTAACAGGCTTACGGGGTTCACCGGTTTATTAGCAAACGGAGGAAACCATGAGGTAAAAGAAGAATGGAGATCCGGTGATCATCAGAGTACTACTTCGAACACAAACACTTACTTTGACCTAGAAGGTTTGATTCAAGATGTGGGAGAAGATTACTTCTCTTCGTTTCCCATGAGATCTTCTCCTTCTTCTTCACAAGTTGAAGGGTTCATCTTCAACAACAACAACAACTTCGATACAAAGGGTCACGATTCTTCATGAGTTCCCAAAGGTTTCATCTCCTAAGGTTTCGCACTGGTTGATGAGATCTAATTGTTTGAGGCATGAAAGCAAACGAAGAAGGCCATCTTTTTGGGAACAAAGGCATGAGTATGAGAAACTGAAACTTTTGGTAAACTGACTTTGCCAAAAGGTTTAGGGTTGTAATGGGAAGTTTAATTTATGTGCAGTCCGTAGGGGAGAAGTGACTGTATCTAATCGTCGTGGGTAAGAAACCCTAGCTATTTTGATATGTCACTTCATTGATGTGCTACCAAGGGGTGGTGTGCAATAATTCTTTGGTGTGTGTGTGTATGTGATTTGATTAAGTTTTGTATTATTTGGAGAAAAGTTTGTATGGTACTTATGTCTAGCTAGTGTTTGGTTGGTTATAGATTATCGAATGTGTGTTACATATCAATGGTTAAATTACATGCACTTGAAAATGTGATGAATTTAATTTCTAGTTCTAAATTATTTAAGATGTTCAACATTTTTTCTTGCCTCTGTAACTTTTTTTCTCCAGCACAATGTTTATTCATCTTGGCTAAAAATAGTCTTCACTGATTTTTTATTTTATTTTTATTTTAAGAATGTTGAAATTCAACCGTGTATATAGTTAATCAATTTAGAATGATGATCTCAGCTTCTATTATTTTCTCTTACTTATTACCAACTGTTACGGTTTGCTTTCATCATATCCTCCTCCTCGTTATAACAAAACCATATAGGTTAAACAGTCTTCGGTACATGAGTTATTGGCAACATTTGTAACTAACCCAAAAGACCATAAAATATAAAAATATACAAAACAATTATACATTAATCATAATCTTAACTAGTTTCTAACAATCATAATGAGTTTTAATAGTCTGTAAACTTCCAAACAATTCGGTTGTCTTCTTTACTTTGATCTACATATTTGTCAGAGGAGAAACAGAAGATCGTGACCACAATACAAGCTAGTATCTCAAGGGCCAAATAGAAAATGACTTTACCTGACGATACATGTATACGTAATGTCAAGAGATTCGTCAAAATCTAAATGACATAAATTATATATATCTTATATAACAAGTTATAGACTAGTGGATAATTAGATCTTGGTTTAGTATTCATTTGTTCAATTAGTCTGATCATGTTTGGTTATATAACTATATAAGATAGGCCATGAAAAATAGAAAACTTCAAACCTAGAGGTCTAGAAACGATCGTGTTGCTTCAAATAATACTATAGCCAAATTAATTCGGTTTGGTTTCCCAAAAGGTAAAAGACAAAAAGCCAAAAAGCCAAAAGTCCCAAGCTGACCTGTGAGTGACCTCCTCTACCCGTTTGATTCCGGTTAACTGCAAGATTCCTTGTCCCGGTTTAGTTCGGTTCGCCTTCTCAACGCTTCCTAAGGACAAAATGGGAATTTACATATATAATACAAGTGTCATTATGCTCGCTTTTCGCCTTTCATATAAAACATCATTTTGCACATCACACACGCAGCGAAAGTGTTGCCTTCTTCTCTCTTCTCGATCGCCGTCAAGCTCCTCCCGAATCTCTGGTACGTCCTTCGCTTATTCGTAGCGATTCTCATTCCCTTTCTTAGTCTTCCGTGATCCTAGGAGAACCAATAGTCCATGAGTTTCATCTCGAATCTTAGAATTGGCTTCGTTGATCGAAGAATCTCCAGTTTAGGCGATAAACCTCTTTGGTTGTTTGTAGATTCCTGATTCAGTGAGTGTTGTTAGTAGCTTGAGCTTCCACATATCATCGAAGTTGTTTTCGAAATTAATATTTGGATGTTGTTACAGGTTTTGAGTATTTTTATTGGAGAATGGTGTTTTTCCGCAGCGTATCGGCCTTTACTAGGCTGAGGTCTCGTGTTGTGAGTTTCTTTCTTTACATCGCGCTGAAAATTTTTGGGGTTTGTTTTCGTTTGGTTATGATGATGCTAACCAACTTGTGATCGGATGTATATGATTAGGGGCAACAATCTTCGCTCAGCAATTCCGTTAGATGGATTCAGATGCAGAGCTCTACTGATATGGTGATTAGCTATCTCCTTTGTTTCAAGTTTGTGTGTTGATGCAATGTGATCTTCTCGTGTATACATTTTATTTTCTTCGAAAATGCTTAGTAATAGCTGCTGCTTGTGGAGTCTTTGCTGATTTTGTTTAAATGATGTCAATGCAGGACCTCAAGTCGCAGCTGCAAGAGTTGATTCCGGAACAACAGGTAAGCTTTTGACTCCGTTTATTGTTATGTTGACGCATTTCTCCACTGGATTAGTATATTGTGGTTATGTTGGTTGAGATTGTTTCTAAGAAGTTATAGGCGCGCTACTTGCAGGGAACCTCTTTTGCTTTTCTAGCTCCCTCTTTTATCATAGATTTTTCTGATTTCAGGACCGTTTGAAGAAACTTAAGTCAGAACATGGGAAGGTCCAACTGGGAAACATCACTGTTGATATGGTAAAAACATGATGAATTACTTTCTTTTTTTTTCCTATAAAAGTCTCCCCTTGAATGACTCATTTCAATCATAAAGGTAATTGGTGGGATGAGAGGGATGACCGGATTGCTCTGGGAAACCTCATTGCTTGACCCGGAAGAGGTACTACTGATAACTCTTTGTATATCTTTACAATTGCTTGGTTAGATCTTAGATATACAATATATCAAATTCTCTTCTTTCCTGCTCAAAGGCTGTTGTTGCAACTATCTTATCATCATTTCAGGGAATACGCTTTAGGGGCTTGTCAATTCCTGAGTGCCAGAAAGTATTACCTGCGGCCCAGTCCGGAGGAGAACCATTGCCCGAGGGTCTTTTGTGGCTTCTTTTAACTGGAAAGGTGCGCCTTTTGTACATTTTTATAAGTTGGTCATGGGCATGTCCAGACGATTAGTTTGCCTCAATATAATATCCTTCTTTACCCATTTTCGTATAGGTACCTAGCAAAGAGCAAGTTGAAGCACTGTCAAAAGACTTGGCGAACCGTGCTGCTGTGCCAGGTTTGGCAGTTCAACCTCTGGCTCTGGCTGTTTGCAGAAAAGCAGTCTATTTATTTATTTTTTGTGTGGTTTTCGTGTTACACTTCTACTCATTTCCTGAGCTCTATTCAATTGTTATGCAGATTATGTGTACAATGCCATCGATGCCCTGCCTTCCACAGCTCACCCAATGACTCAATTTGCTAGCGGTGTTATGGCTCTCCAGGTGTGGATCTCTAAACTTTTGTTGTTTGCTTGTTCTTGTTAGAGCTTTACCTTTTTGCTATGAGTGATTACTTTTCAGCGGAATGATAGCTTTCCTTACCTGATATCCAGGTGCAAAGTGAGTTCCAAAAGGCATATGAGAATGGAATTCACAAGTCAAAGTACGTTTGTAGTGTTTGAGGTGTAGTTCTCGATAGCATTTAAATTTAGCATTTATTAAAGATCTTTCCGTCCAGGTTCTGGGAGCCAACATACGAGGATTGCCTCAACCTGATTGCTCGTGTACCTGTCGTAGCTGCATATGTTTACCGGAGGTTAGTGAATACTAGTCCTTTTTGTTCTCTTTTTTATGTATCTTGCAGCTTCTGGATTTTGGGACTCATTGTGGACCCTTTATAATGAAGATTTTTCATCCGCTGTTTTTGCTTCGTATTTACCTCTCTACTAAATCATTGCAGGATGTATAAGAATGGAAATTCCATTCCCTCAGATAAATCTTTGGATTATGGTGCAAATTTTTCCCACATGTTGGGATTTGATGATGATAAAATGAAAGAGCTCATGAGGCTTTACATCACTATCCACAGGTCTGTAGTCTTTTCATCACTTATCATTTTTGTAGTTGTTATTTTCAGGACTTACAACTATTAGCATGACAATGTCCTTTGTCTTCTTGTTTTTGGTTTTAGTGATCATGAAGGTGGAAACGTTAGTGCTCACACTGGTCACTTGGTGCGAATGCTCGTAGTCTCTCAATGTCGACTGTTCCACATGCAGTTCTAAAATTCAAATACCTTTTCTTAGGGTGGGCATTTTGGAAATGTCTAATGATTCAGTTTTTGTATTTAGGTCGGTAGTGCACTTTCAGATCCGTATCTGTCATTTGCAGCTGCATTAAATGGTTTAGCTGGGCCACTCCATGGTTTGGCTAATCAGGTATTCTCTATTGTCTATATCTCTGTACTGTTCAATCTATGTCAGGCTTCATGAATTGTCGCTTGTATATTATCTGGGAAGTTTGTGATGGTTTTATGGCACAACCTTAAGGTAGAAGAACAGAATCTTAGTTTTTTTCCTTTTTATTGTCTTGTTGCAACAGGAAGTTTTGCTTTGGATCAAATCAGTTGTCGAGGAATGTGGAGAAAAGATTTCAAAAGAGCAGTTGAAAGAATATGTGTGGAAAACATTGAACAGTGGCAAGGTAAAACACACAACATTCATCTACCTTATCGCTGGCAGGCCGACATTATACTGAATAACAGATTAATTTACTTCAAAAGGATCATTCTGATAGCTGATGGCAATTATATTGACAGAAAAGTGTGGGATCCTGTTTTACTAATTCGGCTTCTTATTATCCTAGTTTAACATTGTATATGTTTGCACTACAAAGATAGTTAACCATATAATTAATTGACAAAGCTTGATTTGTTTACAGGTTGTCCCCGGATATGGACATGGTGTTCTTCGAAAAACTGATCCAAGATATGTATGCCAAAGAGAATTTGCCTTGAAGCATTTACCTGATGACCCTCTTTTCCAGCTGGTACTTTTTTTTTTCCTTTTTATTTGCGCTCTTATAAAACTATGGCATTTTGCAGTGTCTAATAAAACCTTCATTTCTATAGGTCTCAAAGCTTTATGAAGTTGTGCCTCCTGTTCTCACCGAACTCGGAAAGGTAATATTTCTGATTTTTTTCTCGTTACCAAGGGGATCAATTCATGTAATGGATTTCACATATAAAGTATGAAACATAATCAACCAATAACGCAATAGATACGGCTCATGTTAATCCTGTGATGGCTTGTTTGTTACAGGTGAAGAACCCATGGCCCAATGTTGATGCTCACAGTGGAGTGTTGCTCAACCACTATGGTCTAACAGAAGCAAGGTAACATAAGCAGACTTCCGTGAGCCTATTACACTAGTAGCCGAAATTTAACAACATTGTGCGTTTTTATAGGTACTACACGGTGCTTTTTGGTGTCTCAAGGAGTCTTGGTATCTGCTCTCAGGTAATATATGAGACGTTGTTACTAGAAACCAATACAAAATTAGAACTCAGATGACCAACTTATGTTTTTTGTTGTTTGGTTGCAGCTAATATGGGACAGAGCTCTTGGACTTGCACTAGAGAGGCCAAAGAGTGTTACAATGGACTGGCTTGATGCCTTCTGTAAGAAAGCTTCATCTTCTTAAGCCACCACTCAGTCTCTCCATTGTCTTCCACACTGAATAGCCTTTCTACTGACAGAAGAAAGATACATTGTTCATGTAGAAATTGTTCTTTCTCAGATTTTATTCTCTTGCCCCTGAGAAAAAGTGTGCAACCTTGCACTCCGATAATAAATAAACACTTGTATTCAATTTTTCATCAACCAATCATCAAATATGTAAAATAAACAGATGTATTCAATTCGCATAAATGACACCTTGAATTGACAAAGTCACAAGGCTGCATTAAGTAAAAAAAAGTAGACAGAACAATACTCAGGTTCTGCAATGAAGATCACGAGCTGCTTTTCTTGTCCTTATTAGTAGTAGTAATCTCCTGACCATCATCATCACCAATCGAGGCAGTGAAGTTAAGTCTCTCCTCGGTGTTGGCAGTGATAACAGGCAACCAAACATCAGCAGTGCCACTAAGGAGGGTCTGAACTTGAGGATCAGAAGCAAGAGCAGATGAGATCATCTCATCAACATCGTCAAGCTTGGCTGATAACTTATCCAATTCACTAGCAATCTCCACCTCAGTGAGTGGTTGAGACGACTTTGATGGCACTTTCGTGACTTCTAAACCAAGCGCTTCGATCTTTGAACGTAATTCTACTTCTTCTGTATTCGTCAACGATTCAACCTGAGAATTAGAAAAAAAAAAGAGTTAATACGGATCACGACGAAGAACCACAATCACAATCGAAATATCAAAACCATAAGGAATCAGAAGCTAATTTCAATTAAGACGAATCCGATATTTAGATCCTAATCAGATAATAATGAATTGGGATCGAAAACCTGTTGGAGAAGACCCGAAAGAAGCTGGAAGAGCTGCTCGTCCGGTTTACCATCCGCCATTGATAGATTTGATCAAGGCTCTTTCTCTCTCTCTCTCTCTCTCTCTTTTTTTTTATCTTTATAATCGAATTACTGAGACTCTGGTTGGTCGCGCACGCGAGAATCGTTACGTCTCTGACGTGGGTTTTGACTTTTTTTTTGTAAACTGACGTGGGTTTTGACTTGGTGATTTTCTTCTCGTATTTATGATGTCATTTATTAAATGTAAATTTTTATAATTCGTTTTAGATTAATACAAAGGGAATGCAATTAGTTTATGCAGGCCAATGCTTAAGTATTGTTGTCTCCTTTAATATCTTACTAGTATTTAGTTTTGACTAATTTACCTTTCTTCTACTTTTTCAATTTTCAAAAAACAAAATAAATCGTGATGTATAATGATTAGAACAAGTAAAACCAAAATGATTTTATTATAATTTTTTCAGATGATTAATAATTATTCAAAAGAAAACAGCATGAAAAAAAAGTCAATGAAACAACAAGAACCAATACACACAAGAAACAAACAATCATATCGTTTCAAAGCTCCAAGAATCCAAGAAAGCTCGAGAGAAACAAATATGTTTTCAACTTTATCATATTTTTTTATATCAACTTGAGACAAGCTTTTCTTGCTTTCTTAGCAATCTTAGCTCTCTGCATCTCCATATGTAACTCAATCTGCATCCTCTCCATCTCCCTTTGAGCTTCAAGCATTGCAACTAACTCCGAAGCAGCCGAGCCTCTTCCTCCTTTATTCCCACTTGTACTCGCCTTTCCTCCACCTCCTCTCTTTGGCTCTTCCTCTTCTTCTACTTCACAAGAATGTAAATGCGTGCCATAGTCACATTCCTTGCAATAATAAGACCATAGATGATCCGGAACCGTCTCTTGACATACATCGCAGTTAAAGATCAAACCGTTCGTGTAAGGAGAACAGTATAGCAACGTTAGAGGATGCTCATGTCCTTCACGCTCCACAGACTCAGGCATGGATATGCATCCGACATGTAGATCAAACTGACAGATGGAGCAGTTGTAAACAAACCCTGATCCATACTCACTGCACGCGCTGCACTCGTAAGTGGAGGACTCGTAGGGTGGAGAATAAAGTAGGGTGAAAGGGTGATCAGGGTGAGCCTTGTGACGAGTCACACGTGGAAGATCAAAACATGACTTGTGCAAGAAGTAATCACATTCTGACTTTGTGCATTTGAAAGCTAAACCTATTAGGTCTTGGTCACAGCCAGAGCAGATGATCTCTTCTTCAGCTAGGGCTTTGTGGCCGCGCAATGGATGGCTATGGCTAGGGTGCCTCACCGATGGTTTTCTTGAAGCCATTGTAGCTAAAATGATTTTATTTGGGTTTGTTTTTGTGATTCCTATTAAGCTAAGGGGTTTCAAATAATTTATAATGAAAATAGTAAGACGACTTGTGATTGTAAGTCTTCTTCAGGATGGGAATAGTGCTGCGTTTTGGTTTGACTATTTAGCAAGTTGTAGCATACATACATGTAACTATATTGGGACAATAATGTCCTACGCGCTAATATGATTATAAACGATTTCTAAGTATTTATCTAAGATTAATTCTCATTGGGAATTCAAAGTCAAGAGGTGGAATGATTCCCTTTGAACCCATCCATCATGGGATTATTAGTTTTATAGTTCTTATATAATTGATTAAATAGCCATTTGTAATTAAAGATTCTAACATATTGATTTATGAAGCGGCAGATGTAGACAATATCTGAGTTGACATAGTTAGAGATTTGAGGTCAATTAACTACGCTAGGTAATTCATTATGTCTATCTTCTCCAAGTCATGTGAATACAATAGATTATGACTTTGGGTAAATAAACTAGAAGTTACGATTATACGTGGAACCATCAATGTGAGTATATGCCTGTTTAATATACACCTCAAATTCTAGCTTAAAAACCCTAAAATCTTAACATAGCATCATAGTATATTTAATAGAGTAAGTCATAAGTTTAAGATTGTGCAAACGTTTCTACCTTCCATTATTGATTGTTATGCAAATCTCTTAAATAGCTTTTCTAAAAACATTGTTAAAAGAATAATCCTAAAACAAAATAACCAAGATATATTTTTTATTTTGAATTTTTTTTTTAATTTTAAATTTCACTTTCAAAAAGAAAATTTAAAAATTACAATTTTACTTTGAAAACCATCAACATGCGTAATATACTCATCTCTAGTGAAATCATAGTTTAAAACCTATTTTTTCTTTTAAACCTAAAATTTCATTTAAGAACTGAGATGCATGTAGCGTGATGGGTTGTAGTCTTCGATTTGGTGAAAACTGTTAGAGCATCATTATTGGGGTTTCTCTAGTGGGTTTCTTAAGCTTTGGGATCCATGAACAGTGTAAGGATCGGTTACAAAAACTATAGATTAAGAACCGGTTTTTATGGGTTTCTTACACTGTTCACGGGTCCCACTGACACATGGCGACTCACGATTGGTTCACTTTAAAAAAAAAAGTAAAAAAAAAAAAAAAAACAAGAAACCCAAAGGATTTCTTGCATTAATGATGCTCTTATTCATGCAATCTAATCTTTTGACTTTTATAGCATTGGAAAAAAAAATCATAAACTGGGAAATGTTTTTTTGCTAAAATTAAATTTAAATATTTAATAAGCTTAAAACAGTCATCCTCCTTCATATACTCAATTAATCAACACAATTTTATTATTATTTATTTCACATAACAGAATACATTTAAAAAGTAGTTGGAATAATTCACACGAACAAACGAAATTCCCAAAAGAAATAACAATTACAAGCTTCATCATTGCATCAAACCGATCATTCATAGATTCAATCACCAATAATAGTATTTCCTCTTTGGTTCATCCCATAACTCAAGTATAGCATCATTAGTGTTCTTCCTTATACGTGCCTTGAGCTTCCACTCCGCAATCTCATCTTGAGCCTTCATCAACGACTTCATCCTATCAGCTGCCGAGCTTGGCTCTCCTCCATCTCTTCCTTCTCCTCCTATCTTTGGCTCATGATCTTCATAAACCATGCAAGAATACACATGTGTCCCATAATCACATTCTTTGCAATAATAAACCCAAAGATTCTCCGACATATCTTCTCCACAAACATCACACATGAACATGGCACCGTCCTCACGACCTTTGCATGGTGTGTTGTAGACTAGAGTGAGTGGGTGGTGGTGATCTTCGCGTTCGACGATCTCGGGGATAAAGGCACATCCGACATGTACATCGTACTGGCACTCTGAACAGTTGTAAGTGAATCCGGAACCATATTGGCCGCATGCGTCGCACGTGTAAGAGTGACCATAGGGTGGGGAGTGAAGCAGGGTCAAAGGGTGGTTTAAGTGAGACTTGTGATTGGTTTCACCGGGTAGGTCGAAACATGACTTGTGTAAGAAATAGTCGCAGTCTTTCTTCGTACATTTGAAGGCTTGTCCGATTAGGTCAAGCTCGCATCCAGAGCAGATGATCTCATCTCCTTCTTGGGATTTAAAGATGCGTAGCGGATGGTTGTGACTCGGGTGTCTCACCGACGGGCGATTAACCGGTGTTTTTGAAGCCATTGTGTCTGGACTCTTGATTAGGTTATTTACGTGGTAGAAACCTTTAACTACTATAAATAGCAATATACGTAGAGGACTTGTTATTTCTATTTTTGGCTAAATAATTCTGAGTTTGTTTTAATTATTCGTTTCACCTAGTTGTAATTTTAATATACAGAAGATAGTTGACATTAGAATTGCACGATATAGACCGCTTAACAATTCATTAGATACTCCCACTATCCCTTTTCATAATAATTAAATATTGGTCTATATTATTCTCTTAAAATAATAACTGCTTTCATTGAAAAAAAGTTCTAATTGAACTTACAATAAATAATTTTTTCTTCTGATGGCTTATACAAACTAATATATGAATGTAATAGATATTACTACGCAACTATGTCTTATTTTTATGCATTATGCCAAAAAATCATTTGGGCCATTGCTATGAAGTTGTGACAAAACACTAGAGTTTCTCAATAATTTAGGTTTCAATATAATCAAGTGGGTACCGACTTGATCAAACAATCTAAACGTTGACTTTAATGTCGTCGACTAAAACTTTAGAATCGACATCACACGGTAGAAAAAAAATGACTACCACAAAGCAAAATGCTCCAACAAGTCCCAAGCCATTGATTTGTGTTCATATCAATTTACAATAACATTTTATAACCTTCTCTGAACAAGTTGTTCCACAAAAACAATGGGAAGGCCAAAATCAGAAGACTCAATTCGACACTTCAGTCATCCACATCCATTGTTCCACTCATCTCTCAATCCTCAAAACAACTCTTCTTCTTCTACTTGCGTGGTTTGCAAGCTAAAACTTCTCAATCTTCCTTCATACACATGTAAACCATGCAACTTCCACATCCACCTAAAATGTTCCGAGTTACCTCAAAAGATCAGACACCCTTTCGACAAAAACCATCTCCTCTCTCTAACCTCTTCTCCCAAATACCAAGAAGGGCTATTCCGCTGTGATGCATGCGGCAAAACCGGTGATGGATTCGCTTACCACTGCGGAGACTGCGGTATAGATCTTCACACGGTTTGTGCCAATATGCCTTCTAGAGTCACGCACCAATCTCACCCTCACCACCAACTTTCTTTAACGTTTTCCATGCTGTCTCCGGGCGGGTCCGGATCTGGATCAAGATCCGCTGCGGTGGCTAGCTTCCGATGCAGCGTGTGCCAAGAACTCGGGTCTAACTCGTGGCTATATAGCTGTAAAGAGTGTGGTGGATTCGATGCTCATTTGTTGTGTGCTAGAAGGAAACTAGCTACTCCAACAAATATGGTCCAACATGGTCCAAACCGGATCCAACCGTTTGTTAGTGTTCCTAGTCCGGTTATTAATAATCCTTATCCTTTGGTGACGCCAACAATGAGTCCTATCATTAGACCGATGATTAATGAGATGATTAATAATCTTGTAACCAATATTCCCCAAAATCCAAGCCAAGTTTCTCAGCTTCTTGATTTGCTTGGACCATTTGGACTGGGAGGTGGTGGAGCGGTTGATGGATCCGGTTATCTAGGGTTTGATCCGTCAGTTTTCTCATCTGTTGACCCTTCAGTGTTTGCTGGATTCGATCCTTCCTTGCTCTCAACGTTGTTCTCAGGACTTGGGTTTTTATCCTAAAGATTATGAGTATGCAGATTATCTTGGGACTTTATTTTGTCTTTTTGAGTTTATTGCAAATAATTACTCAATGTTCTGTCTGGTTACTATGTTTAAGGAACTTATAGTAATGTATTTGAACACTTGATGCCAAAAAATGGTAGTGAGCAGTCTCGGGGATAATTTGGATGAGTTTTGTTTTCTTTGGGTTTGGTAATCTATACGTATTGGATTGGGCTGTTTCACCTACTTTTTCTTTTCCTTAGAAATAGCTTCTGCCTTGGAGCTTATAGAGGCTATTCAATTTATTGGCTCATCATGCTAAGCTCTTTTTTTTGTCAAAGCCCAGCATGCTAAGCTATGTTTTTCTTTGACAAAAAAGCTATGTTTTTTTTTTTCAATTGAACTTCATTATATTTATAGACTAATAATCAAAACCGACCCATAGTTTTGGTAAACCAATGGAGAAAATAATTAATCACTTATCTTGCATGTATACTACTTATCATAGTTTTTTTTTTCTTTGCGTAAAAAATTACATTATTAATAAATATGTGTATGAATCTTATAAGAGTTTGAATTCTTTGTATTTTGCTAAGACCATTAAGTTTTCGTTAAAAAGGAATATTATTATTTTTTGATTCAATTATTATTTTATAGTCTTTCTGTTTTAATAAAATAGATATTTAAAAAAAAAATATTTCACAAAGATAGATGTTTTATGTTTTTATGTAGAAATTATAAACTTCAAAAAAATAATTAAGTTTCTTGAATTTTTATCGGCTGAAAGTTATTGAAAATTGATAATTATAAAAAAATACATTTATAATAATATTTTAATGTATGTTTTTAATATACTTACAATTTTTAAATATCTATCATTATAAAATAGAGGGAGTATCATTTATTTGAATAATTTCCTTCATCAAACCAAAACATTGACTTGGTTTGTCACATGGAAAGAGAGAGAGTCTTAATTAATTAATCAAATACTTATTGTATAGTACTATTATTTTGACGTACAAGTCTACTCCCAACGCGTTCCAGACGACACCAACCTGTGATTGTGATACAAACCCATTAGATAATGCAAAGTATATAATATAATCTTATCTAACAAGATTTGAAATAATAGCCGTTACAAAAAACCTTTTTTAGCAACAAGAAGACGAAATATTGACGTCTCATCAACTCTAACACGTTTTCACGTATCCCTGAATTGTCTGAAAGACGTGCAATGTGATGCATTGCTTTATATAATCTTTTTTATATAATGACTCAGCTTTAGATAAATTTTTAGAAAATCAATGCCGGTTTAAAAAAAATTGCTAATAAAGAACGTTTTTCTCAACTAATATTTGCTATTTTCCCCTATTTGAAAGATAACTAGATAGGATTAGTTAAAAATTTTATTTTACTAAAGAAAATAATTAAAAAATTTGTCACACACTCTCTTTCTCTCTATCAGATTATCTTTCTTAAATTTCTCTATTTATAAAAGAATCACAATCAGTGCAAACACACAATTTTCTTCCCTATATAAACCCACCCTCTTCATTTTCTCAGAAGATAAAAAATCTACAAAATTAAGAATGAGAGGAAAATATACTTCTTTACTAGTAGTGCTCATTGTCTTGGTCTCCCATGGAGTTTTAGCCGATAACAACTCTTCAACGCCTAAACTTAGAAGAAGTGATTTTCCAGAAGATTTCATTTTTGGGTCTGCAACATCTGCTTACCAGGTATTTCTTTGTTGGTTTCTTCTGATTACAATGATTCGTATCTTGAAATGATGGTTTATGGGTTTTTTTTGTTTGTTTAACATTTCTCAGGTTGAAGGAGGTGCTCATGAAGATGGTAGAGGACCAAGTATCTGGGATACATTCTCTGAAAAATACCCAGGTTTTATTTTAATCTAAACTCAAGTATCTAAAGAATAATTTAGATTCAAACTCTGTGAAGTAAGTATATATATGTGTGAATTTTCTCAAAAATATATATATATATATATATATGTGTGCGTGTGAATCTCTTCTTATTGAAAGATTGATTAATCACTCATAAGGGCATCTCTAACAAGGCCTTTCATTTTTGGTGGGGTCCCCCTTTAAAATGAAGAGATGAAGGGATGGTTATCCAATGGTGACTTTCAAATTTATTTTTATAAAAATTAGTAATTTAAACTTTAGTCCTCAATTTATTGATAATTAATTATAACCACTAAATTTTTAAAAAATCAATAAAATATATTATTTGAAACATGATAAAATAAAATATTTTTTGAAAAATAAATAATATATAGTCAAATTGAACTATATAAAGTATAATAAGTATTAATAAAATAATTTTAATTGAAATATTTAAAAAAAACACAACGATAAGTAATAAAATATGATATATAAAAAGTTATTCATGCAATTATGAAACATATATAATTGTAGAGACTAAAGTGAAAAGTAAATAGTGTTTTGAAGGGGTGAATAGTGCACTTTGAAGGTGCACTATTCACCCCTTTAAAATTTGAAGGGATAAAAGGTTGTTGGAGTGCAAAACCCTTAAAAAAATGAAGGGATGAAGGGTTGTTGGAGATGTCGTAAGATTTGAAAAAAAGGACCAAAATGTGAATTATTTTTCTTAAGAAAAAAAAAAGAAAACGAAAAAGCCTATCTACTCTGCTTTGATTCTTTAGTGGGAGTATAGAATAGTTGATAAACTCAAATAATCTTATTTATTCTAAATTTCCAGAGAAGATAAAGGATGGTAGCAATGGGTCTATTGCTGATAACTCTTACCATCTTTACAAGGTAAATATCTTCTTGTAATTAAACATGTAAAATTAAATTCTTTGTTCTGATTTTTCATTGGCCTCAAAACCAGCCACAATCTTTGACTATATCATTTATTAAAACATTGAATTACAGGAAGATGTGGCTTTATTGCATCAAATTGGGTTCAATGCTTACAGATTCTCAATCTCTTGGTCGAGAATATTGCCTCGTAAGTTCTTCTTCTCTTTGAAGGGGTGGTGGGGTTCACATGGGGTTTGATTTATTTTAAGTGTCAATAATGTTAACGTGATGTTTCTTACTTAGGTGGGAATCTAAAAGGAGGAATAAACCAAGCTGGCATTGACTATTACAACAACTTGATCAATGAGCTTTTGTCCAAAGGTATAAGACAACATACAATTCCACAGACTGGCTAAAGTAACGTTCTCTGTTTCAGATTATTTTAGTTTAATATATTAGTAAACACAATCTTTTTCAAACTTGGACTTGTCTATATATTAAATTATAGCATTGCTTGCAAGTTGTGATTATTTTATTAAAAAATATTTCACAGTATTATGCTTATTCTTGTATTTTCTTTTCTTGGCTTCTTATTATGATGATGCATTTTAATTTTTCAAAGTTCAAAAACAAGCATTTAATGTGTGTCACCCTGTCAAAATCAATTTTGGCTGCCTTCAAAATAAGTTGTGTGGTTTTATTTGAAGTACGGATTTGGAAGCAAACATCACATGTTTTTTGTTTTGTTTGGTATAGTGTTAAATGAAACATTACATGTCACCCACTGAATAAGTTATTATAACACTTCGAGTGGAATCTTTAGTCTTTTAAAGACAATCTTAGTACTGAGATAGCGACTAACAACATATCTTCCACCCTTCAAATATAAGATATGCTTTTAAGTTATAAACTCAATACAAGCAGTAACTAATGTAAAAATATTATCTTACTGTCTATAGGAATCAAGCCTTTTGCCACCATGTTCCACTGGGACACACCACAAGGTCTTGAAGATGCTTACGGTGGCTTCCGTGGCTCAGAGATTGTGTAAGCCCTCCAAACCTTTAATTTTTTTTTCTTTGTTACATAAGGATTTTTTTTTTTAAAATAGTTAACATGTAAATCAAATAGACTAACAATTTTATGGGATTTTTTGTTTGTTTTGGTGGCTGAAACAGAAATGATTTCCGTGATTATGCGGATATTTGCTTTAAGAGTTTTGGAGATAGAGTGAAGCATTGGATGACACTGAACGAGCCATTGACAGTGGTGCAACAAGGGTATGTTGCTGGTGTTATGGCTCCAGGAAGGTGCTCAAAATTCACAAACCCTAACTGCACTGCTGGAGATGGAGCCACCGAGCCTTATATCGTTGGTCACAACCTCATCCTTGCTCACGGAGCCGCCGTCGAAGTCTACAGAGAAAAATACAAGGTGAGTAAAAAACAAGATTCTACTCAGTTTCTTGCTAGTCAAGTTACTAAAAGTTAATCATGTTTATAGCATTCTTAGGCTGAAAATAATCTTTACTAGGAGTCACCGAATCTTTATATGTTTATTCATCTACCTATCATGACAAACCTTCTCGTGAATGTTGTTCAATAGGAATCTCAAAAGGGTCAAGTTGGTATCGCGTTGAACGCGGGGTGGAACTTGCCCTATACAGAATCGGCTGAAGATAGGTTAGCTGCAGCAAGAGCCATGGCCTTCACGTTTGACTACTTCATGGAGCCACTCGTGACCGGTAAATACCCAGTGGACATGGTCAACAACGTAAAAGGCGGTCGGTTGCCTATTTTCACTGCACAACAATCTAAGATGCTTAAAGGCTCATATGATTTCATTGGTATCAATTATTACTCTTCCGCTTATGCAAAGGATGTCCCCTGCTCCACCGAACAAGTTACAATGTTCTCTGATCCTTGTGCTAGTGTCACAGGTTTGTTGATGCCTCATCCAAATTTTTTATAACTATTTTAAAATATAATCGAAAATTTACACGTCCAAAAAAATGTTATCAGGTGAAAGAGAAGGAGTTCCCATTGGGCCAAAGGTAATTTGCCTACACCAATCTCTTAAATCTAGCAGTTTTGGGTTAAAATCTTACACGGTCTAATGAATCGACCAAGGTTCAGTTAGGGTTGGTCCTGAGATTTAGGGGTCATATGCTAGATTTTAACTAATTCTTTTTTTTTTTACAAATTCGGGGTCCTAACAAGTTTTCTTAGAGGCCTATGTCTACATAGTTTTCTTCAAAAAAAATTGGGGGTTTGCTGCCAATATGTCACTTATCATGGCCCAAGACCGGCCTTGGGTTCCAATACCGACCCCGGGTTCAGAGATGAGGGACCAATCTAATAATCTCTGGCTTTTATTTTTATAGGCTGCATCAGATTGGCTTTTGATATATCCAAAGGGTATTCGTGATCTTGTCCTCTATGCAAAATACAAGTTCAAAGACCCGGTCATGTACATAACCGAGAACGGTAATTAACAAGGCCATGAGCTTTCTTTGATTGATATATTATATATGAATTATTCGACAATGAGTTCTAGTTTCTGGATAATATATATATATTGTAGGGAGAGATGAATTTAGTACTAACAAAATATTCCTCAAAGACGGCGATAGAATCGATTACTACGCTCGACATCTCAAGATGGTTCAAGACGCAATCTCGTAAGTATTCCCTATATACCTAGTTACAGTAAAATATGTAAGTGTATATAAAAACATATACAATTATGTACGATTTGCTATATGATGATACAGGGTTGGAGCCAACGTGAAGGGATTTTTTGCGTGGTCGTTACTGGACAATTTTGAATGGGCAATGGGATACACCGTCAGGTTTGGGTTGGTTTATGTGGACTTCAAAGATGGATGTAAGAGATACCCCAAGAAATCTGCCAAGTGGTTTAAAGAGTTTTTGAACCCAAAGAAACGTAATTGATAAAAACTGTACTATTCCTGTTTTATTAATATCCATGTTACTTTTGAGAGAGTTATTATCATTTTTCGGTTGGAAATAATGAGCAATTGTTTTATACGTTTAGTTATTTGTAAAATGAACCCGATCTAATCTATTAAAATAAAGACATTCTAAAAATTTAGTATACTAAATCTATTGTTGGACCATTCCAATAGTAACTCAACAAACTAAACAAAATTATATTTGGACTATTAATATGTTATATTTGATATTTTTCTTCTCTATCCCATTGTTTATTGTTCTATTTTTCTAGTCCGTTTTATACCAACAGATGATAGCCTTTTTTTTTTTTTTTTTTTTTTTTGAACAACAACAGATGATAGCCTATACATAAAATGTTGATACATGATAATTTTCTTGGATTAATTTATACCGGTTTACGTGAATGTCTAAATCAATCAAACCGGTTCCTCTAAAAAAACAAAACCAAACACACGATAGTTATGTCAATCATAGGTTACTGCACGTCTATTTGTATATCTCATACATAACATGTTTGTATATTTCCCAAAAAGTTATTTCACAACGATTTACGCAATTGCCTTATTTTTGGTTTTATGTTCATTCGTAGTTAGAAAAAGCAATTCATAGTTGGTGATGATCATCCCAATTCGTTCGGCGGTTGACCCATGCTAGTCATAGCCTACAGTTGCACTATTCATCCTTGCGTGTCAACAAATAGGCTTCTGGGCCTCATTCTCATGGTCCAACTCGTGAAGGGGACCGAATGCCAACCCTCCAGCAATCATCACGTAAGGATATTCCAATCACAATTAGTTAGATATTTTTCTTTTGTCAAATTATAAACGTTTTAAATGGCCACATGTAGTTGGAAATTAGTTAAAGTTTCCACCCGTGATCTACCCCACAAAAAATTCTAAATTTTGAATAACACATCATCATAACGTTTATTTTTAAGGTTGTTTTATAGTGTTACTCACTGACAATCTATGCACTTCAGAATTCAAAAAATAGAATCCTAATAAATTAGAAATACTATTCAAAAAACTATTTAGAGTTACAATTCGTGAATTATTCTATGAGAAATTCTTTATGACATCACTAAAATGATTTATTACAAATATAATACATAAGAGTTAAAATGGTTAAAATAAATTTTATTAAAAAAATTAAAAAATACTTATATTCGTAGGGTTAATCAATCTAGATGTACGGTTTAAATTTAAAGGATGAAGTTTAAGGATGGGGTCTATAGTTTTTCAAAAATGATACTTAATATTTAAAACTTTAATTAATAATTTTAGAAATAGTTTTAAAAAGAATTTTTGGATCAAAATAAAATTTGTAAAATAAAAACAATGAAAAAAACTTCGAAAAAGATCAAAGTTCGAATTGAAAAAAGTTTTTTTCCTCGAAAAATAAAATAAAATTTATTATTTAAATATTTATTAATATTTTCTATCTATAAAGTAAATGTATAAGAGTGTTTTATCTCTCTAAAAGTAGTTTTTAATCATTTTTTATTTGAGTGTTCTTTTGGTAAAAAAAATCCATTTTAAAATTTATAGGGAGATTTACTTTATTCTATCCAATTTAAGATTAAAAAACTTGTAGTTACGCCTTTTGTCTAGAGAAGGAAGAATAAGAGTTTAAACCTAAACTATTCTTTTTTTTTTCTCGAATGAATGAACCTCAACTATTCTCTTATGCATACATGATACAACTACCACTTTAAACCTTTCAATGAAAAAGAAAACAACAACAACCACTTAGCAAGCACAAGAAGTAGCAAAGTCTGCATGTCTGATCCAAATAGCAATTTAATAGTCGAATACAATTTGACGAGTGTTCCAAGAAACAATAGTTCAACTGATCAATCTTATTGATGTTTTAAGAGAAATTGATAAGAATAGCACAAGTTAAGTATCATTTTGCAAAAATACTTTCAATCAAAAATATATTAACATTTGGGTTTACACTTTAGTAATTATTGTTTTAGATTTATAAATATTTTGAAAAAATAATTTAATCTATTTTCATCATAATTTAAAGATATTTTAAAAATTGTCATTCATTAAAGGTAAATTTGCAAAGTAGTAATTATGATAGAATTGTAATTTCTCCATGTTTTAAGTAGAAGTTAATAATCCTAAAGTTCGAGTTACGACTATGAAGAAAATAGTCTCATGCTCTCGCATATATCACTATCACTGAAAGCTGTGCTTGTACCCTTGTTATACAAATCAGCCGAGTAACCGATTAATCGGCCGATTAAACATGACTTGTGTGGCTAGCGTGGAGAATTGGTTCACTTCGGTTGAGTTATACGTTGACCCGAGTAATGAACGTAGTCTACGTAGAAATTAAAACTCGTCCATGTAATTGAACAAATCGCTTGGCCCAAAATCATGATTTTCTCGTTTAATTCATATTTGGCCCATATTAAATTCTCTTTTACCTAGCCGAAGATCAACACAAACACTAACATATCTTCTTCTTTTTTGGTCAAACACTAACATATCTTCTCTGACATTAATTTTGGACTGTAATTTTGTATTGTGATCTAATTGGTCTATATTTATAAATCTCTGAATTTTATTATTAATAATGTGTCTGTCAGAAACATGTATCATACAAACTTTTCGTATTATATATATTAAATGTGATATTATGCATACAAATGTACAAAAAAAATTTTCCCGCGTACTCCCCGATTTTTTCCTTTTTTTCAATAAATCGCTAGGCCCGTGTGTGCCGCACGCGTAGTGCCTAGCGAGTTTTCGAACAAGGGTTTGTACATATAAACAGAAAAGGTTCAGAGAACACATGCACTTGTTTCGGTAATTGAGCACATGAAAAGCATGACATAAGATTAAGGCCTCCCCAAAATATCTATAAAATTTAATTTGTTTTGTTATCTATTTCAATTCGAATAAAAAAAATATCTGTAATTTTATAAAACAAAACAAATACTTATATATAATATCTATAAAAAGTGAACAAAAAAATAATATTAATATTTTTAAGAACATATATTCGATTTGATCCTTTAAATACACATATATATGTACACATATATTTAAAGAATTATGTATGTATATATAATTATTATAGTTTATGTAAGTTTTACATTTATTAAATTAATTTTTAATTATTAGGATTTTAAAAGTAAATATGTTTTGTAATAAACTATTATTGTTTTATATTATCTTTTGATTTTTTTTACAGATCGAACAGATATCCGACAAAATATAAAATTTTCAAATATTCGGTGAATTGTAAATCGGATTAAATCGGATAATTAATTATCCGGACGAAAACAAATACCTCTAAAAATTGAATATTCGATTTGTGACCACCCCTAATAAACTTAATTTTATATTAGTTGAACCAATAGCAAAATTCATGTAGCGAAGTTTCTAGTGTTTTAGAATAATATTCTCAATGTTTTATCAAAAAACTCTTTGGAGTTTTGAAATACTCTTTTTTGTGCTATAAAATTTTATTTGGCTATTAAAGCTCAAGGTTTATTCAATAATTTAATAATTTTAAAACAATTATTCCTTTTAATAAAACTCTAATTAATTAAGATAAATATCAAAAAATAATAAATTAGATAACTAAGATATTTATAATATATCCAAATTGCAAGTTGGAGAAGATTCGTCGTGATCTTCAATTATTATCTTTCTTCTGTTCCATTGATGAGATTTGTTTCGTAAGCAATAAAACAACGTAGGGAACAAATTATATTTTCCATGAACTCAATCATCGTCTTTGGTGAATCTTTTTTCTTCACAACCCAATCACCCACAAGGCACGCAACCACTTGAATCTTTGGTTTGATGTCATCCACCATCACGTGATGTGATTGTATTAGAGCACAATTTTTCATACTTATCACAAGCACACTATCTTCAGGTGATTGGTTGAGTTGGATTTCTAGATGTCGTGATGCACAAAGAAGTTTTGCGATAATAAATTGGATCTCCAATAATTTCTGTTTAACTTTTTGAACAAATTTTCTTCTCTAATAAAATAGATACTCCTCTTCAACATGATTTTAGAATCGAATTTTGATTAAAAAGACAAAACACTAGTTCCATATCGGAAGCTTCTAAATCGTTTGAGGACATTTTTTCTCAATGTTTTATCAAAGGTTCTTTGGGGTTTGAAAATATTTTTTCTCGTGATATAAAATTTTGTTTAGCTATATATCCAAAGGTAAGATATTTCACACTTTTGTATTCGTATTTTAGCATGGGATAATCTTCTTTTGTGAAACTGTATTGGATATTTTTTGATAAGCGTTACAAAATTTCACAGATGCATTATTCCGGAAGTAATCCAAAGAATTAAAAGGTTGTTTCAAATTTCAATCAATAAAACACAATTCCATTGGGGTAAAACAACTCCAAAGCCACAAAAATAAAAACCAAATTAATCGACAGAAAGGGGTTTGGATTTTAATGAATAGTTTCATCATCGGTCAGGCTTACATCAAAGTCCGTATAAGGAAACAGCAGTTTTTTGAACTCGAAAGTTACAAGTGTTCCAGAGAGTTTTTGATTGTACAGTGAACATAGTCAATATCAAGACCACATTCAGTCTCCAATTGTCGAAACACACGTACATGCACAGGGTAGGGTACACACATATCTTGAGCTTAAGTAGTGATCACCACGATATTCAAAGATGAAAATGATTAGAAGCCAATAATAGGGCTGAACTTGGCAGTAGAAAAAAAGGAAGACGTAACTGAATTCTCTTCTTAATTTTATCACCATGATTTTCTTATTGAAAGTAGTTACCGGAGTTCCAAATAAAAAGGTAGTTATATGTAAATCATCATCTAATCCTAGTTAAGTCACTAATATGCTACTAGAAGTTTCTATTGGTGACATGTAGTATTAGTTTTGATTTATAATATGTATTATAATTCGATATAACTTGCAATAAAAAATTTATGGTAAAAAGAATAAATTTTATTTGATATATTTGCAATAAAAATACAAGTTAATATTTTATTAAAATAACTGTCTAGTAATATTTTTGTTGTCTAAGTTGCAGTATATTTTATCAAACAAAGATAACTAAAATATAATAAGTAAATATTTATTAGAAAAAATCACAATTTAAAATAATTAAGCAATTATTACAATTCATTATCTAATAACATGTATGCAAATTGTAAAATTTAAAAAGTAATATACATGATGTCTTATTTTCATAATTTATAATTATTTTTAATATTATTTATGGTAATATCAATAATATAGTGAGTTACAATAATTATTGAAATTTAAAATTTAAATTACAAAATAAAAGTAAAATAATTTTTATTCTAAATTATATTTTCAGTATTATTAATTTAAGCAGAAAATGAATTGGTAAAAAGAATAATGTATTACTATCCGTTTAGTATAAATGATAAATTTCATAGCATTTTCTACCAAAACTTAAATTCTAGCTAAATTATTATTTATACTATAATTTTAGTGATGTATATAAAGGTACATAAAGTAAACTAAGTTAATAGAACAAAATAATTTGATTCACCCATTTACGTGTAACACTATGAAATCTAGTTTTTTTGTTTAAAAGTAAAAAAAAATAACTAAATTCTAACTCAACCTTAAAAACATGAGATTTTTTTTTTGTTGAGTTAACTTTTGAGTTAGCAATTTTCTAAAATGAATAACTCAAAATTGTAACTCAACTGTTACACATGATAACTCAAATTTAAAATCAAAAAGTAAAAGTAGTGTATGATTGGTGACATTTTTTATTTACACTCATAACTCAAAATAAATCAAACCTAAATCATGTTACCAATCAAAACCATAGAGTTTTTACTAATATACTAAAATATGTAACTATAAGGATATACCTTTCCACGAGACCAATATTAAGAGCGTTAAAATATAATAACTATATAAAAGAGTTGAGTTCTACTTCAATATTATTTTATAGTGAAAAATAAAATGATGAACAAAAAAAATAAATGATTAACTCTGTTTATGGAATAAATTAATTTCTACTCTATTAAAAATGAAAAAAAAAATCGGATTAGAGTATTTTTACTTTAGTAAAAAATAGTGTGGGTAGGAGATGCTCTACATTCTATAAATACGAAGAGAAACGGCTTAGTTTGCAACATCTACAAATCTCAGCTTTGAAGAAATACATAACTTTTTTTTAATCCAAAAGATAGGGATCAAATAAAATGAATAAGGTGCATGTTTTCATCCTCATTTTGATAATCTCATGGTTGTCGAAGAAGATTGCATCTCTTCCTCCTGAATCTCGAGTACTCAGCCGTCATAGCTTTCCTGATAACTTTGTTTTTGGAACTGCTGCATCTGCTTTTCAGGTAATATGATTTTTTTTCTATCTTGGAATAATGATATCCATACGTTCTTTCATGTATTATTCCATTTGATGTGGAATTCAACATTCAATAGAAGTCAAATTTTATACGTCTTATATATGTGTTGCAACTAAGACGATGACGTTGATTTTATTCTTCACCTTTGTAGTGTCACAATGAATTATAAATAGACAATTAATATAGGTATAGCCTATAAACATTTGATATATATTTAAAATATTATCTATGCTGTTATGTGTCTAAGCTGGTCCAGTTGTCTATTCTGTAGTACGAAGGTGCAGCAAGTGAAGGTGGTAAATCTCCAAGTATATGGGATTACTTCTGCCACACTTTTCCAGGTCTAATAATATTAGTTGTTTATATTGCTTACATATATTTAATATTATATATATGCATATATGACTACGATATAGATGTATAATGATTTTTAAAATTTCGAAATGAAGAAAGAACTAGTATGCAGAATGGAGATGTGGCTGTCGATTTTTACCATCGTTATAAGGTATTGTTGATGATGTTGACCCGTCTCTTACGTACGTTACTAATTATCTAAATTAAATGAACAAAAAAAAATTATGAACCAGGATGATATCAAGCTGATGAAAGAGCTAGATATGGACGCCTTCAGATTTTCGATTTCATGGGCTAGATTAATACCCAGTAAGTAACTCTACGTTATTTTTAATCACAACTAATACTTTGAGAATATTTTGGTGGATATTTTTTTTTTAATTTTTGGTATTACTTTGAAGGTGGAAAGTTAAAGGATGGAATAAACAAAGAAGGTTTACAATTCTACAATTCTCTCATCGACGAGCTTCTTGCTAACGGTAAGCTGAATAATCAATTAAATCAAACCGCTAATGGAGATTCAGTATATAATATACGTTAAGAGTATTTGAACAAACATATATGTGCAGGCATTCAACCTTCGATCTCCCTCTATCATTGGGATCATCCTCAAGCTCTGGAGGATGAGTATGGTGGTTTTCTAAGCCCTCAAATAATGTAAGTGAACGTAAAAAATAGCCCTAACGCATATCCAATGAGCTATATCTTCAGTGTATCATTTATATGCACAAAAAGATATTTATTGATACTTTTAAGTATAATTTTAATTCTCTTAAACAGAGAAGATTTTCAAGATTTTTCAAGAGTGTGTTTTGAAGAATTTGGAGACAGGGTTAAGATGTGGACTACTATAAACGAGCCATACATCCTAACCGTTGCGGCCTACGATTCTGGCAACAAAGCAGTTGGACGATGCTCAAATTGGGTGAATAGTGAGTGTCTAGCCGGTGATTCGGGTACCGAGCCATATATTGCATCACATCACCTTCTTCTAGCTCATGCTGCAGCTGTACAAGAGTTTCGAAAATGTAACAAGGTGCATATGCAGAAGCTCTTATTTGGATGATGTATATTCTCATTTATTTTTGTCATTTAGGGTTTTAAATTAATAAAAAAAAAATGATATATGTGATAGACTTCACAAGATGGTCAGATTGGGATAGTGGTATCGCCGTTGTGGTTTGAGCCTTACGACTCTACTTATCTCGAAGATAACGAAGCTGTTAAACGAGCTCTTGCCTTTGAACTAGATTGGTAAGTTGTTATAAACTTTACATCAATCCATGCAATTTTTGTAATATTTATTTATTTTATCAAATATGTATTTTAGGCATTTAGATCCAGTTATGCTCGGAGATTATCCAGAAACAATGAAGAAAAAAATTGGAGATAGATTACCATCTTTCACCGCAGAACAATCAAATATGTTAAAAAATTCATCAGATTTCATTGGAGTAAACTATTATACTGGACGTTACATTGCTCATGTTCCTCACGTTGACCCTGCACGACCTCGTTTCAGGACTGATCAACAGATAGAATGGAGAGGTAAGAACGTTTATTTTGATATTTTTAGTGAAAGTCAATAAGTTTCTAAACTAGTTTTATGTCTTTGTTCATTAACAGTAACTAATCACAGTAATCACCAAATAGGACCAGAGGTACGTACTAATTTATAAAATTATTGATGAAACTAATTTAAAATTTTAATTATTAACTAAGAGTGTCTAAGAATATAAATGTTTTGTTGTCACACAGGAAGATCGAGGCCTACTCCACTCAGTACCAGAAGGTTTACGAAAAGTTCTTAACTACCTTAAAGATAAATACAATAACCCTACAGTCTACATAAAAGAGAACGGTGAGTATTTTGTTTAAATATTTTTTTTATTCTAATAAAAATAGATAAAATTCAGGTTGTTAATTTTTGTTTGCAATAAATTTTTTTTTTTCTTCTCTCTAGGAATTAATGACTACGACGGTACAAAGTCACGAGAGGAGATTCTCAATGACACTTTTAGGATAAAGTACCATGAGGACCATTTCCAACAACTCCACAAAGCTATGATGTAATATACCAGTCCATAATTTTATATTTAAAAGCAAATAATTTGTGTATTTAAATTAAAACATATATATAATACTTATTTTAATAAATGATATTGTTACAACAGGGAAGATGGATGTGATGTTAGAGGATATTACGCATGGTCTTTCCTAGACAATTTTGAGTGGGAGCATGGATATGCTACTAGGTTCGGTCTGTACTATGTTGATTACGACAACAACCTCGAACGGTATCCCAAAGATTCCGTTAACTGGTTCAAACAGTTTCTCAATAGACTTGTTGTAAAGAGTGAGGAAGAAGTATGTGAAGTGTCACGTAATAATAAGAGTCTTGATGATGTTACAAAAGGTGTCGAGGCATCCGTTGGCTCGATTGTATATCTCATGGCGAACAGATCGAGAAGAGAAGAGAAGGATCGTTGCACTTTAGAGACTCCTTATAATCGGTTGGATTTCTTGTTGAGTTCGCATACTTCTTTTGGACTCTAGAAAAACGTTTCGTGGATAGAAAGCTTTCAAGGGATGATATATGCAGTTGTGGTGTATGTATAAAGTTTAATCGTCAAATCATGTAGTAGTTGTGGTGTAAAAATCCATTTATAAGTGTGTTTATAATCAATGAAAATGCAAATCATAAGCTTAATATAGACAATCAAGTGATAATGAACTGATAACAACTAAAACAAACTTTCAATCAATGATAAAGAAAAACCAATGTGCATTGATTTTGGGTGATCAAGATTCTATCTAGAGTGTTCATGCAAACAATCAATCAAGTTCTACAACTCTAGACACAAGTAATAATAGACTAATCTACTTTTACTATACTAATTCCTACACTAAAAAAAACACTAAACATCAAATCATTTTAATTAATGCAATCAAGTATGCATGAATTATAAGTCTAATAACTTTCTAAGTTTCTCTAACATCAATTCTTATTAATTAAACAAACAATAAGCAAGATAAGCATAGAACAAGAAGGATCCAACACCCTAAATCATATTTGTCAACTGAGTAACGTATGAATCTGGTTTGAAGTTTAAAGTTATTTGTAATCTGACTAACATAAGAAAATAAATCTGACTCACTTACAATACTGGTTTCAAGGAAACTTTTTTTTTTTGCGTCATTAATAGTGCTGTTGCATACTGTATGAAGATGGATAACCTATTACACAATAATTATGTGTCTTATCTAACATTGGGTAAGCTTGCTACTCTGACGTAAGAGATGGACAAAAATGACACTATTGTAGAAAGGGATAAGGGCATGTCCATCAGTGGGTAAGCTTGCTATTATGTGTCTTTTTTTTGTATGATTTAAAAAAAAAAAAATTAAAAGCGAACTAATCGTGGACCACCACGTATCAGTGGAATCCACGAAACAGTGCAAGAACTGATTCTTAATTAGAGATTTTTAGAAACGGGTTCTTATGGAAAGTGATGGGATCTACCACTTTTTTGGGTTAAAAATCTCTTAAAAATCCCTTGATGGAGATGACCGTCAATCTTATGAGTATAGTAGAAAGGACATATTAACATCCTCCAAAAAGACTACGGGTAAGCATATTTTAGGTTGGTGTCTCCTCCAGAACTGTAGCAGAGTTCTGTTTGAAAGCTATTTTTCTGTTTGAAAGCTCAAATACTTATAATCTAACATTGTAATTCTACCGAATTATATAGAATTTCATCTTAATGTTTGAATTTGATGAAACCGAAAATTAAATATTATAAAAAGAATATTGTTATTTTCTCTTAGAATTTTTCTTTAGAAATTTTTGAGGTTTATGTGTTTTGTATTTATTATGTGATGTTTATTAAATTAATATTTTTAACAAATTGATAAATCTAAAATTTAATTGAACTGAAAATGAACGAATGATTTAAAATAATATAAGAATTATTTAAAATCCGGTTAAAAGATTTGATATAAATTAAGAGGATTTATCGCGTTTGAGTCTTTAGGTTGATGACTATGCTTAAAAATCCTTTTATAAATTGATTATTAAATTTTAGTTATCTTTTATAAATTGATTATTTGGTTAATTTTCAACAAAATTGTTATTATTTAGATAAATGATACTCCAAGATTCTCAATATTTAGATAAAAATATTGATATAAAGTAATTGTGTATCTCTCTAATAGTTTCTCAAAATACACATAATACTTGATCTAAGCCATGGACATGTTACAAAATCAATGAGAAACAAAATTGGGCTTGTAAATCTACTATATATGAGCTTCACGCAAGCATATATGTATGAATGTCTTAACGGGCCTTTTCAGTGTAGCCTAGGGTTTCTTTTGGCTAAAAGTACGTCGTTAGTTTATTCTTCCACTTTCCTTCATAGATATATCGAAGTCGAACAAGGTTTTGGTTTTTTAGAGAGAGAGAGCTTCTATAGGTCGTGTTCGTGTTTGGTCAGAAGGTCGAAACTTGAAGGGCTTTTTTACAAAAAAAGGGAAGACATAAGTAAGAAAACATGTGATGATAATCTTGGTTTCATTAATAATTTCCATAATATTCATTATCGACACTTTGCATGTATGCTATCTACCTAGTTAATAATCGTAAAAAAAATATGTAGTCACACCAAAGCACCAGTTGTATAATATAAAATCAGTTAGTCACATGGATGATTTATTTAATCAATAAGTCAAAGAAAGCCAACTGATTTTTAGTCGGTAAAGATTATTTAATATTATAGTTTAATATTGTCCACTCTGTCAGCACGTTTATGCCCTAGCTTCCTCTCTCTATATAAGCTCTTCCACAGGGCTTTACATTTCCCAGAATACCATTGAGCCCTAGTTACTTTCCGAGTATTCAGTTGATAAGTTTCTTAGCTAGGCTAAGAAAAATGGCAATTAAGCTTGCACTTGTAGTCACACTCCTCCTAGTCTCATGCACTATCTCAAAGGGAAGATCCCTTAGGTTTCCGACAAAACAACTTGATCGTTACAGTTATCCTCCTGGTTAATTAGTTTTGGTGTTGGTTCTTCAGCTTATCAGGTCAGGTGGTTTTTATGTAATTGTGTTGCTAGCTTAAACAATTTTGTGACATTGAACAATAATTATAGCGTAGATGGGTGTGATGTTAGAGGCTATTCCACATGGTCGTTGTTGGATAATTTTGAATGGGAACGCGGAGACACGATGAGGGTTGGTCTATTCTACATCGACTATGCAGATGATCTGAAAAGATATGCTAAAGATTCAGCCAAGTGGTTTACAAAATTCCTTGAGAGAAGGGATCAATCGACACCTCTGGAATTGTTCAATAGTATCAGGTCTGTGCTGCAACTGAGTCCTTGATCTAAGGGAAATCGATACATGTTTGCTACGTACGCAATCATATTTTTTTTACGTGATTAATTTGTAACTTCTGCAACAGTACCCCTATAACAGTAAATAATGGTTGTTTGTACGTGAAGTATACTATTATAATAAAAATAGACCTCAAAAGTTGTCCATCCATGATATCTAGATAGAGTTTCAAAAATTATTTGGATAACAAATAATAATTAAATCTTAAGTGGGTATCTCAAAGTTGAAAACTTAGAACATGTTTATCAATAGTATCTAGGTGGAGTTCTCAAAATCTATGTGTGTAGCAAATAATTAAAAGACTAAGTTGGTTTCTTGAAGTGGAGAACCCTAAAATGTGTCCAACGGTGGGGCTCTCAATGGGATTCTGCTAGTAAAAAGGAAATGATAAGGTGAAGAGAAGTGAGAAGATCTCATTAGAATAGTTAAACTTTAGTTACTTAATAAACACTTGTTAAAACAGAATTATTCTATTGTTGAGAACCTCACATTGAGCATCTATGCTGCTCTTAGCTCAATAGTCTCTCATTTGATACGTAGGTCTAGCAAGCACATTAATATCAAACCCAAATTTGAAATTAGAAAATAATTTAAAAGATTTTCAGCCATGTGGATGGAGATGAAGCCTGAATTTTTGATAAGCTCAAAGGCCCAACTATAATTCGGGATAGCCGAGAGACTGTTATACTTTTTTCTCTGAAAGTTTAGGCTCAAAAATGATAAAAGTCAATAGTCAAGACAAGACACTTGAAACATCAATGAAAAGTCTCGTACTCTCATATTAACCCAACGACTCCTGATTCTTATTTATTTATTTTTGATTTTTATTTTTTTATATAATTAAAAACAAACTAATCATGAATCACCATATGTTACTGAGACTAGCGAACAGTAGAAGAACTCAAGTAAAAAAATTTTTAGTTAGAAGTTTTTAAAATTAGTTCTTAAATTTTAATGAGTATCCTCCTCTTAAGAATCCCCTTAAAAATCTTTTAAAAACCTTCTATAATCATATTCTCAATTACTCAAAACTTCATAGAATAAAATGTTCTGATTAATTGTAGTAAATAAGACTCGGTTACATAAGTTTTTATTCCGGCTATTGAAACTTCAAGTCAAAACATGGTCAACTATTACAAGCAAGTGGTTTGTATTCATGATGTTGTTGTGTTCAGTGCCGGATCCGGAAATTTTTTTTACTGGAGTCATTTATCATATATATATTATATTATATTAATTATTTATAAATATATTATATAATTATATAAAATAAGTTAAATAAAATTAGTTTATATTTTAAAATTAAACATTTTGGAGGTGAATTAATATGCATTTATTTATGAAATACTTATAACTATTTGTTAGATAAAAATTATCATATATATATATATATAAGTATTTTAGTTGTTTTATATGCTAAGATATTAAATATAATAGTATAGCTTTACAAAATAACATGTGCCATGCACAAATACATAATAGAAAGTTTTTCTTGTTCGATAAATATAACCTTTTAGTCAAAGATTAATTCGATGAAGTAAAAAAAACATTATTAAACAAGACAAAAGGTAAATAAGGTAAAAGAAAGAGACGTGAACCAAAATTGAGTGGGTTCATAGATCAAAATTTACTGGGTGCATTGAATATTGTGCGAGCTACATATATTGTACGCAAAGTTTCCACGAATATTTAATTACTGTACCAGGATCATCCAAATCAAGAGTACTACACTAATACGTTTCTTTGTGTTAGGTAAATAATTAAGGGTGTTCGTTTCAATTTTCCACAGTCATGTTCCACGTTGAATAGATCAATGCTCTTTTATAATTTGCTTACACTAACGTTCATTGACCGTCCAGTGACATTTCTACGTTCTCATAATTCGTTAGCCTTTGTAATTTCTGTTACAAATCTTAGGGCATATTATCTCTTGGGGTTGAAAGTTTTTTAAAGAGGTGAGACCCACCAAAAACTTAAAAACCATTCCTCAAAATTATCAAATAAAAATTGGTTATTAAAGGGTTTTTGCACTGTTTGTAAACCCCATCGACACGTGATAGCCTGTAATTGGTATTATTTAAAAAAAAATTAAGTTAAAAAAAATAAAAAAATCCTTAAAAAGTTTTAGGGATAACCATGGTCATAAGTCATAGTACCTGACCTCCTATATAACATTCACATTCATTAACAAAGTAATTGAGTGACCACATGCGAGTTTAAAAGAAGTTGGTGAGAGCTTGACAAATTTAATAACTAGTCCTTGTGTGTTCTCTTTTTTTTATCCTGTCATTAAGATAATCAGAATCATCGTCTGATTAGTACTGTTTAGATTCCGTAATTAGTAAATCCTATGTATTTTAACACATTATCTCTCAATAGAATCTTACTTTCGAACATTAGTTAGTTTAAATTAATATCTGCGCAGATATATTTTGACTGATTGACATCTTAGCATGTGCAGGTCCCCCTATATTCAAGTAAAACAGGCGCAAGAAACTTAAAATAAAAACGCTCCGAGAAAATTCATAATCAAACTCAAGCAACGTGAATACTTTTTTCTTAAATGAATAGCAACGTGAATACTTCTACCAAACAACGTGAATACGTGGAGATATGTTAAGTTAATTTATGTATACATTCACACAGATGTTGTCATGACTATGTCATGGATCTAGTTATCTTCGAGTTCTAGCTGGTAGAAAGTAGAAACATAAGATTAGTTATCCATGACATGACAACATCTGTATGAATGTATACATTAATTAATAGATTCGGGTTTAACCCTTTTCATTTACAAAAAAAAAGAAACATAAGATTCAAAATATTAATAAATTAGTTTATAAAGTTGAATTTCAAAATATTAATAAATTAGTTTATAAAGTTAAATTTCGAAATATTAATAAATTTTAAAGTTGAATTTCGAAATATTAATAAACTTAAGATATTAACAAATATTGACTCACACATATTGATAAATCGCTTTAAAGTATATGTTTTCAAATTTCTTTGAATATTTATTTCACGATTTAAAATAAAAAAATTCGTGTGAAGTAATTAACATTAAAACTATAGAAAACTTATTTAAGTTTGAGTACATTACATTACTTGTTAAGTTTCTTATAACACTATTAGTCACTTTTATTTCAGTAGCAAGAATTTTCTAACATCTATACTATAATAAAAGTTGGATATAGAGAGTTTTTAGAGTGTCCACCTCAGCACAAAAAATCAACCAATAATGTTGATATATGTCATCAGGCATTAAACTATATTATCACTTGCTAAGAGATGGGTCTTACTTAATTATTTGCTTGATAGGCCTTACTTAATTATTTGCTTTATTTACAAACATTAAACCCAAAATTAACATGTCTTGCATTTTATTTTGGCCCAACTTTGACCTTACAAGAAACCCATCAGAAGGTTTATAGTCTTCTTAGCCTTCTCTCATTCACATCGTAACTCTCCTCCTTTCACCTCCTCCGAAACTCCCTAACGTAAAACCATACTTTCCTCCTGATTCATTAAACCCCTCACTGACTGCAACAATCAATGGTCGTTCCACTCTTGCATTTCCCTCAAACTTACAGCTATATATATATATACCTCTTCTCCAAAACTTTAGGCTACTTATTTCTTAACAACAAATAATCACAGCAGGCTATGGCTAAGATAACGGCGAGATCAACCAGCAAGACACCCACACCTCGCAAATATTGGGTTTGTGTTATTTCACTATCTCTTCCATCTCAAAGATAATTCTCTCACTAAAGAAATAAACTGTATGTACCCTTTTGTGAATGAATCCACTCTCGAAAAGGTTAAAGATATGTGCTTTGTTGTCTCAAATATATCAAATTATGTTTTCTTTTTGTTTGTCATCTTTATCTGATGGTGATTTTTTTATGTTGCATAACAACGCTTTCTATGAGTCATCACATTTCTGAGTATGATACTGGAGAAGAAGGAGATCTATTCAAAGCTTTTGAAGAGGCAGTCTAATTCGTTGATCCACTCTCAGCTTCTTTAACAATGATCTCTTGAGGCAAGGGCTTTGTGAGCTTATTGATCTTCATATCGGGTAATTACAACAGATTCTTGACAAAGCCTTTTATGAATAGGAGCAAGATCTCATGATGAAATCAGCTACGGAATCTCCTCGCTGTAGGTGTTTTATACATCAAGAACATCGTTTTCATGACAATGACAGCAACCAGCCAGAGCCAGGATATGCAGAAGAGCGTAAGCTTAGCAAACTTGAGCTCTATGGAGTGGTCGCATGCACAACAATAGGCTGTTGTGATTCAGAATGTCCCTGATCTTGCTCAGTTGGATAGGACTACTGTTAATTGTACTTGAAAGGATCAGCATGTGAAACTTTCTATACACAGGAACAAGAAGAGCAAGCAAAGTTCATGCACAAAATCAAGGTACACAAACAAAACACCTGAATATCCTTTAAAATGATCTAAAAAGTAATATTTTTAACTTAAAAGTAACTTAAGCTCTACCATGAGTTCACGTGAAAAACCCAGACATTATAATCGACTTTGTTCTTTCACATGACAAATATGCAATCTTGATTGTTCTATAAGAACGTACTCAAGCTGGTTAGCACGCACAGATTCTCTCAAAACCTAACCATATGCTTGAAATACCTAACCATCTCCAAAGTAATAAATTTCTGATATTTTCCTTTTGTATATTACTCTGCATCTGTAAGTATATGTGGTTGACTGAACCTGTCTCTCTTTCTTTTTGTGGTTCAGATTGCAATTCTGTCAGGTCACACATACCGAGTTTACGTTGCAGTCCCACCTGATGGAAAAACGATTGTAACGGAGCAGGGATAAAATCTTAAGGTTTTGGAATGTCTTCCCGTACATGAAAGCTCAGGTAAAAAACTGATCAACTTATCTTGCATTAACGAACTGATATTTTCAGAGGAATAACTTGATATTTTCGCCTCTATACGCAGAACAAGGCACTGCGGTGGTGGGGTGAGAATATCATGCCTGACTGATTTTGGGATACATATTGGTCTGATTAGAGAACTTGGGGTTGGGGAGGAGGCATTGTTTTCGCATTTACTGGTATGGAGATAATCAGTGCGTACTTAGAGGCCGTAAACATTTACCGAACAGTTGGAGACTGCATATCGTAATGTCTTTTACTGGAGTATCGACTTGTGATCCAAATTTAACTAGAACTAAAAAAAATTCTACCTGTAGCTTTTTACCGCTTTAAGTTTATTGATTTTTAGATTCACAAAATAACCTAAGCTATGTTTTTATGCTCTCACTTTCACTCTCACTCTTACTCTCACTCTCTCACCCTCTCAGCTGAATGATTGCATAGATAATACTGTCCTAAATTGTTAATGTAGGATTTCATGCTATATTTACCGGGCCGATGATAGCTGGGAAGTTTGGATTAATTGTTATTCCCTCTTTGCTCCCCACTACTACAACTTTTACAATGTTTGATTATTATCGTAAGCAAAACAAAAATATTTAAACACACATGTTCTCGAAAATATTAGTCTTATGCTAAAATAACAAAATCGACATTTATATGATTATGATGGCAGTTCTTCACTTTTTATGAGTTGATAAAAAAAAGGGAATAATCAACTATGCAACCCTTTAAAAATAGATATTTAGACGAATTTTTGAAAACTAAGCATAATATTTTTTCTAACAGATAAAACTTTGTATAACAATTGTTAAATAAAGTTAAGATCAATATTAAATTATGAAGAAAATTTAATTTATTATCTAAGTTAGTTCTTTACAATTTAGTATAATACATTTTAATTGAATCTTTATGATTAAAACTGAAATTTAGACAAATTTTGGAAGTCATGTAAAATTTCAACAAACCAAAAGATGATGATGCATTAAAATATTTAATCAATATAAATATAAACGTGCCAAATCAATGTAAAAATATATTAGGAAAAGATAAATATTTAAAAATAATCTATCAACAATTATATCTGAATTACAAGAAACTATCAGGTTATAAAACTTAATTGCTAAAATATTTTATTAAACATATAGAATAATGATTGGAAATATAATAATGGAAAAATCTATATCAGATAAACTTTTAATATCAAGAGGCAAGAATAAAATAAGACGGAGGTTTACACCATATATACAAATAGAAAACATGCTATGAAATGAAAGAATAGTAAATAAATTTCATTGTAAGAACATATTTGTGGGACTAATTATATAGGATGAAAAGTGAAAAGATTACTTTTATAAAATTATTGAACACTAACAAGTGGAAAATAAAAACATGTTAGTGATGAATATTTAATCCTAAAATTTATAAAGCTTGATAAACCATATTAATTAACCATATACGATATATTTTAAAAATTAATAGAAAAACTATTAAAAGTTATTACTTGCCATAATACCATATTTAAATTTTTTTATTTTAATAACTCGGTAAATATTACTCAAAATTGAATTACCAAAAAAAAATACAAAACAATGTACATCATACCATATGAAATATCAAAAGAATTTAACGACCAAAATAAAAAATCACATTAAACTAATTTTCACATTTAGTTAGTCACACTACTTATTTTTCAGTTTCATAAATTTAAACTTATTGTATATAACAAGATATTGAACCGGTCATATTCCAAATTTACTAAACCAAAAATAAAATCAGAAATATTAAAATTATTTAACTAATAAAGACTTATAAAAATACAAACTCAAACAAAACCATTCACTTAATAGTAAATGGATAATTTGAAAATACTATATTTATAATTTGAAATTTGAAAATACTGCTTAGTTTATTCTTTGAAAACTACACTAATTTATATGTGAAAAGAAATTTTATCATGTTTGTTTTCAACTAAAAAAAAATAAATTTAGGTTACTTATGTTTTGAGATAAACATTTATTTAAAGTAAACACATGTTAATCATTTAACAGAAAATTGATAATTTTCCAAACTGTTTTAAATTCCATCTTTAGGGAAACAAAAAACAAAATCTAATAAACTAAAAACCTACACACCTTACAAGCATAAGTCTATCCTTTAGTCATCCATACGATATATCTATCATTTTGTCTTAACTCAATATCTACAATTTAATTTTGTACTACAAATTAGATTTGAAGAGTTTCGATTTTGAATTTGTTTATATGATGCAAATTTTTATTTTTTTTCTTTGCTAGCCTATTTTCCTTTGATTATTTTAATTTGGTTAGTTTTAAACTTAAGAATTGATGAAATCTAAAACTAGCGTTTGATTCAGTTAACCACAAGAGGATGGTTTAGTAGTGGGTGGATTTGGAGCGTTGACCAAATCGGTTTTAAAAGCACTATACTATATTTCATTTAAATATTTGAGAGAAAATCCATCAGTGGACTATACATCCATTTAGAAATTAGTATGAATTTTTCTATAAATTTGAAATATTCCAAATTAATAAAAAAATGTTCTGATTTGCTTAACTAACAAAAAGTAACAAAAAAATAGAGTAAATAGTAAATATGAAAAAAATTGAAAAGACGGAAAATATGACAAAATAGAGATGATTCATGTTTTGCTTTTTAATAAAATATTGTGTATATATTAATAGTATCATAAAAATAAAGTCAATAAATTCATTTTTATTAGATTTTAATAGTTATATGAATGTATATTATAATAACTTCAAATATTCATATCAATTAGTTTTTTAATTTACATACATAAAATTGTAGTTTTCAAAAAGTTTAGATAAATATGTATTTTAAATAAAATCTCATATAACTTTTAATAATTTTATAAATTCAAAGTATTATATACCGCGCGTAGCGCGGTGAAGGATTTAGTTGTAATAAAAATTCAAAAAGTGTAAATGAAAGTTGCAGAATGTAACTTTCCTTTACCGGTATTGTGCCTTTTTTAGCCGCCGAAAAGCAAATAAAAAGGTAAAATACTTTTGCTTTTACTCTTCAACAAAAACTTTATGGTTTTTATTAAGTAGCTGAGAAAGTTCCAAAAGTTGAAAAGCTTAAGAGGTCTGCTTAGAGCATCTACATCTACATCTACATCTACAGTCACAGTTTGACGAAAATTTCTCATAAAAAATATACTATTTACATTTTATTTTAATTATTGTTTTAGATTTTTTCAAACAGATTAAAAAATATTTAATTTTGTATATTTTCAAAATAAAAACATTATTATCTATAAATCTAATTATATTTCAACCAATAGAAACATAAAATAACATATAAATTTAATTAATTCTTCATTAAGATCATAAAACGACACATATTTTGAAACAGAAATTTTATTTTACAACGACAATTAAATTGAAACGAAGCAAATAATATTATAATATGACAGTTTCTCAAAACTTGAAAAATTTATATAAAAGTATTTTAATTTTATTATATGAATCTTTCAAATTCTAAAGAAAACTATTTTATTAAAATAATATAAATTTTGATAAAAAAACTCTTGTAGGAATCAATGTTAGCGTCCCAAATTCCCAAAGAAACCTTGAAAATCTTGTTCAGAGAAATGTAATCCATTTAAGAAAACCAAAAACCAACAAACCAAACACAGAAAATGACATTGAAAACAACAATCTTAAGAAACACAAGGCCACATCCAAGCAAACTTTTGTAAGGGAAGTGTCAGCAACCGTAGTGATTAGCAAGCGTTAACTAATAAATTCGAAATTATATTACCCTTAAGTTTTTTCTTATATTCAACGGTAATTTTGCTATAGTAAATTTATTATATACTGTCGGTTGGAAATTTTGATCAAGAGGTGGTTCAAAGTCTAGTGAACAAAATGGAGGTTAGACGCTTTGCAAGAATTAACTCTAGTTTTTTTTTTCTGTAGTCCATATGCATTTCTCTTTCTTAGATGTTTTCTCCTCATTGCATGTTGTTTATCAGGTCCGTACTTCAGAAAAGCTAAAAATAATTATGAATAGGATTCTTACCTGGGGAACATATTGAATAGAGGAACTGCGAAGGGTAAGTTTTATGTTATTTGTATTTATTTCTGCTCAAAACCTTTCTTTACATTTCTCTGTTCAATGTGAGCTTGATTCATGAATGAGGCCTTGTTTCATTGTATCGTATACTTGTTTCATTAAGATTAAAAGATATACGTTCTGATAGCACCAACATAACTCTCATAGACAGAGAATAAGGAAACGTAATTGACTAACATGT